>CAMZMU010000096.1:60245832-60347016 GCA_947311845.1 Poa pratensis | reverse complement strand
ATAAGGAATATGAAGCAATGCTAAAAAAAACTGTGCATAGGTAAACTCACTGCAGGCATGTCGACATAGTAGTTCACATCATCGAAACACATGGATAGAGGGGAGAATGGAAGAACCATTCCTCTTCTTGGAGCAGTTTCATTGCTGCCAACAGACATGACTCGTGAAATCCCATTTGATGAACTATTGCTCAAACGAGCACTTAATCTCATCTCTTTTATTTCCTCTGAAAAAGACAGTATTAGTCATCAATTTTAGAAACTATTACTTACTGTCATATTTAGTTATGACTCCATGTAGAATTGCTTACTGTTACTGGAATCATCCTTCGATTTTGCGCTGCCATTTCTTTTTGTGCTGCCATTTCTTGCTTCCATTTCTTACTGTCTCTCTTGGGAGCCCATTGGCTTCTGCTTCCTTTGCAGTTTCTTCAGATATGACAGCTTGTGGTTTGCCCAGAGCTAACAGTTAAAGAATAAGTGGATCACATACTGATCCAAAGCTTATGATTATAACTCAGAAGGCACTAATATTAATTTTCAATACTTACGACTCAGATACGTGAGGGATAGTGAAGAGCACATTGAAAAAGATGGTGAAACCTAGCAGCCCTGCTGCTCCAATCCAGAACCAGTTTTTATCAGTAAAGATGTTGGCGCCTTCTAGCATAGCCATACCTAGTCTTTTAGGAACACCATTCTTATCCTATCATCATGAACACAGCTTGTCAGAAAAGCATGGACGTCAACCAGTGAAAGAGCAGTGCTGTAGTGGGCTAACCATTACAAACTTGTTCATCCACGAGGGGAATAAAATTCATTCACTGCTAGCGCATTATATCCATACACCAGTGGCGAAATCCAATAGCCCCAGATCCACCATTTTGGGATGAAGTCTGTTAACAATGGAGAGCAAAGGACTAGTCAGCAAAACTGCATCTGCCGAAGCAATGTGAAGTGAAAATAAACGAGATAAGTAATTGACCTTTTGGAAGAAGAAAGCCTCCAAGAACAAAGAAGATGAGAAGGAACAGGGCTCCTCCTGTTTGTGCAATGATCATGGATCTGCACAGGCCAGCAATTGCTCTGAAAAGTCCTCCAGCCATCTGCTGGATCAAGAACACTAGCAGCAACTGCTTGAAAAATCTGCGCACAGAGATGGCAATTTAGGGCCACATAACTGACAGTTCCTGATTATATAATGGAAGGTTGTCTAATCCATATGTACCTGTCAGCCTCTGGGGCAAATCCCATAGTAGTATGTGATAACACCCAGACTATAGATTCGATTATGGAGAAGGGGATTCTGAGAACGACGTTCGGTAGCGTAAAGATCCAAGCAGGGTAGAAGAGGAGGTCACGGTGCTTGTAGAACACGGCAACCTTGTGATGGTCAAAGAGAGCTCAGCAAAACCATTGAACATGTTCACAATTAGAGTAAAAAGCAGTGCTCCAATGTAGACAAAACCGTCATCCAAATTCCTTGTGTGCATTTGGGTCCTTAGAAACACCGTTGACGCGATAAGGGCTACAATGATGAGCTTCACAGTTCACCGAGAAACATGTCAAGTCATCTGCATTGTGGTTTTTAAGAAGTGACAGTACTGGACGGGAAAATTATGCCCACCTGTATGGTCTTGAAGATGTACACAAATGAATTGCGCTTTATAAGGAGCCACTCCTTGTCAAAGGATGCCTTGAGGAGCTCTCGGTTGACACCGAGTGCTTGGAGAAGACAAGGGCAGCCTGATGGCTGCGGTTCTTGTCAAATGGCACCGAGATGGTTCTCGAGTTGTAGCCCAACATGAAACCGTTTAAACCTCTGCGCGAATTCCGAGACTGAAATATAACGGTAGGCCTTTGTTTGTCAGCCCAGTACTGCTCCTGATCCTTTTTGATGTCACCTGAGAATTAAGACACAGACAAGGCTTTTATGCAAATCATAAATGAAACTTTCAGGAAATTGATAGCTGGTAACTAGGCTACTGCGTGATGTTACCTCCTGAAGGAAGTCTGCGGTGCCCTTGCGCTCTGGGCAGCGGAAGCCACAGGAGTCGAAGAATTCAACGACATGCTCGCGCGGTCCCTGATAAACAATCTGACCTTCTGAAAGCAGGATGATGTCATCAAAAGCTCAAAGGTCTCAGGGGCTGGCTGAAGGAGGGACATGAGGATCGTGGCCTCGCCCAAATGCACGATCTGCTGCAGACATTTGACAATCTGGAAGGTGGTGGAGCTGTCCAACCCAGTCGATATCTCATCCATGAACAGCACCTTTGTCGGACCACAATCATCTCTCCTGCAAAATGATTCATAGGTCATGCATCTTGGTAATGTTCTGAAAATTCCACGAATTTATCAACCGATTGTTATTATTACTACTGTTATTATTATTATTGGGTAACCTGACAGGAGGTCTGCCTTTTCAGTTAAGAATAAATCAGTACAGTTTGGTAACAAGAAATCTCATGCAGAGACCAACCCTTGACCCCCTCAAGTAAAAAAAAAAAACTTGACCCCTCGGCACAAAATCTGCCTGAAACGGTTTGAAATGGTTGCTTTGGCAATGCTACACATTTCTAGGCAAAAAAAAGAGCTGCTTTCTGGGTTATACTTTCAGCTTCCGTTATGCAGAAATGCATTTTTTTTTTCAAAAAAATGGCAGGAACCCTGCAACGTGCAATGAGAAGACAATATGTCCAGGGTGAGTCTTGTTTCTGGTACAGAGGAACAAGCGGAAGAAACCGCTGCTGACGCAGGAATGTAGCAAGTACTCACTCCGTTCCAAATTAATTGACGCCGATTTAGTACAACGCAAAATTAATTTGGAACAGAGGGAGTAGCTAGCAACATATGTAAATCGCAAAGCTTGGCACAAGTATAACGTCCATCATCAATAAACTTGTCTGTAACGCTAATGCGATATCCGCAGCAGCCATTTTCGGCCATACATTATCCCCTGCTCTTGTGGTCGCTGTTTTCTGAACTATGTAAATCGACTCCTGTAACGACCCTGTAATTTGTCATCGAGCAATACGGCATAGGCTGTAGTACTATCTAAAGGACCAGGGCACGTCAGCATCATGGTTAGTTGCTCTAGGAGTTGGACCGTAGCGTCCGCTCGTACCACTTGAAGATGAAAGACTGGCAGAGTGGTAACGACCATCCAACAACTGTCTTTGCAATGGCGGTACGCTAATGGCTTCGTCCTCCCCAACCAAACGCTCAACGCGTGGACCTGAGCCCAGCGGCACATTATAATGGCACAAGCACCGTTCATGCGTAGGATGTGACCCGGGAACTATCACATAAATCTTCTAGAAACGCCAACATGTTCGGCAATTAAGTTTCCTTTCAGAAGGGCACTCTAATTAATCCTCTCGCAATGTATCCAAAGTAGCATGACGTGATGATGAAGCAAGCATGACAGGAGGAAGAGATTGTTACCGGTGGTGACGCGCTTCTTCTGGCCGCCGGAGATGCCCCGCTGCATCTGGTCGCCGACGAGGGTGTCCGCGCATATGTCCAGCCCCAGGATCTGCACCCAAGGAAGAAAAACACAAACCGGATCATCAGCCCAAAAAGCCATCTCGTTATTAGCACGTCCACATCCGTCGCGATCACAGTAACATTTCAGTTTCATCGAGGACATCCGTCCGTTACCCGGAGTCAAGCCGGGGTTGATGGCCTCGACAGCAACCGTTACCCGCCATGCGGGAAAAAACGGCCGGGCATATCAGCAAACAGGCCATGGGCACGGCATGGCGTGACACAGCGAGCCCTGGGTGCGCCACCGACGCCATTGTCGGCATCATCATCAGGCCGACGAGTTGGTGGCACCACCGGCGTGCACCACCAACCCCCAGTCCCCCAAAGCTAGGCGCAGCGAGGCCCCACCGGTGGTGGAAAATGAGGATGAAGGAGCAGAAGTTCTTGAGTTTTAAGTCAAAAGGGAGAGAACCAAACCCGCTGTCTACTTACTACTCCTACTGACTTCTGCTGCTGCCACTCGAGTGCTTATCCTGGCAGGCTCAGCTTCACCTACTACTACTACTCACTGTACTCACTCCAATGCAGCAGCAGCAGGTCAGGTGTCGAGTGTTGAGTGTCTGAGTCAGTGGAGATGGTCGCGGTTGGTGTTTTTTTCCTTCTGTGGACCGTGTGCCGCCACCGTGTACTGTCTACCACCTCTCCTTTGTGCTCTGCATTCCATCATTTGATTTGGATTTTCTCTTTCTTGAATAAAACCCTGGCCATGATCGAGAAAAATAACACTTTTCGGCTTGATCTGATGCAGTATTGCCACTAGTTGCTGTCGCTGTGGATGTGGAGGGAACACTTTTTTTTTGGATATTTGGTTCTGATGAGGAAAAGCTTATGCTTAACGCGAGTTCTATATGTATTGTCAACGTCATTACTATGTCACTGACTCGCTGCAGTGTCCTATTCTAGCAGAGCAATAGCAAGACGAAGAGAATGAAACTTCTTCAGAAGTAGGAAAAACGAGGAGGGCGTTATAATATTGGAAAGGCGTAGGGCTCCTACCCTGAGGGTGTAGTCCGTCTGCAGGCTGCTCTCGACTCCTTCCATCGAAGTGGCCTGCACACCAAATTAATTAAATCATGACGCTAGCTTGACACATCATTGACGTGCGTGCATGCCACAGAAAACATGATCAAGCTTCAGAACAAAGCTATGGCAACCATTCAGCTATACCTTCATGAAAAGGTCGACTTCCGGCTCCGGCCGGATGCCGGCCTCCTTCTCCCTCCTCGCCAGCTCGGTCAGCAGATCTGCACGCATCAAATTAACCACATTTTTTCCCCCATCGATCAGTCAACTCCTAAATCATTTCACCGTCACTCGCTGCCGGTATCTCCACGTGAAGGTTAGGTGCACTACTCACCGTACTTGGTGCCGACGCCCTGGCACCTGGCCGAGAAGTCGAGCGTCTCCTTCACCGTCATCTCGCCGACGTGCACGTCCGTCTGGCTGATGTACGCCGCCGTCTTCTGCGGCACGAACTCCCCCAGCGGGTACCCGTTGTAGGCCACCTCGCCGCCGCGCCGCAGCGTCGGGTCCAGCTTCCCCGCCAGCGCCAGAAGCAGGTCGTCTTCCCCGACGACGGCGGGCCCAGAGCAGCGTCATCCTCGACGGCCGCACCACGCCGGAGACGTCCTTGAGGATGTCCAGCGTCGCCTGCCGGCCCAGCCGCGCGCCCAGGAGGCCCAGGGCGCCCTCCGCCACGTTGCGCGCCGTGTTGAGCAGCGTCGGCAGCGCCCGGCTGCCCACGTGGCACCGCGCCTGCACCGTCAGCCGCTCGAACCGCACCTCCACCGTAGGGAGCTCGATGCCAACCCTGCATGCATGCGATTTTTCAGTTGGCATTTTTTTCTCTTCATGCCAAAAATATCGATTTACATAATTGAGTATTTTTTCAGCATGCATGGTCAACGATTGGTAATTTTGTATATGTCACGCCAGAAAAGGAAACGATTTATGTTACTATTTTCAGAGACTCATGTTAGCACCATCATTGTTCGCTTTGGAGCAAGGTAGCTGCAGTAGTGTAGGTTTGGCTGTCAACTTTAGGCAACCTTTGGGACCAGAGACAGGCTGAATGTTTTCATTTGGAATCTCACACAAAGTGCATCTTTTTTTAGAATAATATAGAAGAAAGAGCATGATGCTCGGCTACAGGCTACTCCTATTTATTTATTTTGGCAAATTATAGTCCAGGAACTGTTTTTGAATTACACTAGAATACCAATTTTTTTGGCAACGTTCGAACCAAAAAGAAATACACGACTAGTGCTACTAGTGGGCAACTCCATAGATTCAACTACTACTAACTGCTAAGGTTGATCCTAATCCACGAGTCAGATTAATTAAGTTATAACAAAAGGAGACTGCACTCCTATGAGGAGGTCAAAAATAGCTTCCATAGATTAAATGGGAAAACAAAAAACAAAAAGCCGTTGTGCTGATGCCATGCACATGTCAGCTGACGCAATTAATCAAGCCCTCGTACTAGCTGGTCTCAATGTTTTTTGTTTCGATTAGTTCAAATTCAATCATAATGCGACAGGTGCACCCTGTACATCAAGTTGTTCCTGGAAACACACTGCCTCAGACAAAAAGGGAAAGAAATGAACGGCTATCTGCCAATCTAGTGCCACATGCCATCAATCGCTTTCTTCGTGCCTACAATTTCAACCACATCTCAAGATCCTAGATTTTACTTTTCAATACACACATGTGAAAAACTGAACTCTTATATCCCTTTCCCGTATGAAGTATAAGTCTGAACTCTGAAGGGATATGATTATATTCGTTTTGGGATATCGAAAAAGAAACATGCCAGATTTATGCCATCTTTCTTTCTATTCTCTTGAATATTTCGCTGCCCAATCGAGTACACATTACACAGTTGGAAGGTAACCTTTCCGGGTTCTTTATAACGTGTAAAAGAAGATAACAAGTGCGCTTGTGGCCACGATAAAGAACACTAACAAGGAAAAAATGCATGCACGGCCGGCTAAGCTCAAAGTAACGAGGACTCGAGGAGCGTATCGTACCTGTCGATGCGGTCGCGTAGCTTCTGGAGGAAGCGCTGGTTGTCCTCCTCGGCGACGCGGAAGACGCGCTCGATGAACTCCTGGCGCTCACCGACGGCGAGCTTCCGCACGTCCACCTCCTTGTACTGCTGCTGCTTGCCTTCAGGTTCAGCTTGGGTGGCGGCGGCTGCCTCGGCGGAGAGTATGGCGGTCCTCATGCGGCTGTAGGTGGGCAGGCGCTCGATAGCCGCCCAGCGCAGCGCCTGCTCGTCGTCGTCGTCGTGCCTGCTCCCGCCGCCGCCGCCGTGCTGGAAGGCCTCGTCGACGCCCCAGGTCTCCATCCCCATGCCCCCCCGATGCTCCGGCTCATCCGCCGCCCCGAATCCCACACCTTCTCCATGGCGCGCGCGTTTCTTTGCTCCAAGTACACGTGCACGAGGGCACGTTGGAGCTAAGCTAGCTAGAAAAGGCGGAGAGCGGGCCTGCTCGCTGATCTGCTTCGTGGCGGCGAGCGTCAGTGCGGCAGTCGGTGGCGTGCGGCGAGCGCCATGCCGCAGAAGGTGAGGCAGCGCGCGCTGGAAAGGAGAGGAAGGGGAGTGAGTGAGCAATCGGTCGTGGTGGCGCTGTTCGAGGCCTATATGCAGCGCGCGCGCGGGCGTGGGTTGTTGGCCGGTGATTCTCCCGCGATCGATTTTTTTGCTTCTCTCGTGCCCCTTTCCGCTTTGCGAGAATGGAGACGGGGCGACGCGGGGTGTGTGTCCGTGCGTGCGATAGTGGAGACATATATGGCTGGTTTCGAGGGTTGGTGGTGGGGCGAGCAGGAGGAGCTCCGGCTCGATTGTCTCTTGGCCTGCTCCTGCGCCGCTCGCGGTAGGTGGTGGCGTGGCCGGTGGCCCGGCGGAGCTTTTTCCTCGCAGCGTCAATAAATGGTGTGCAAGGATGCGGCCCATTTTAACAGGTGATTTTCGAACTTTATTTTCTGTTTCTTTTATTTTTTATTTTTAAACAACAATTTTTTTTCAAATCTAAACATTTTTCGAAATCAAAAGTGAAAAAAATAAAAACGAAAAACAAATAGAATAAAAAGGAAAGGAGGAAGGAATCCCTTCCTCCTCTCCTCCCGACCCTTCCTCCTCTCCCGCGTCCGCGCCGCCCCCGCGGCCCCTGCCCTCTCCCTGTCCGCTCCCCCGCCTCGCCTCTCCTCCTCCGACGCTGTCGGCGCGAGCCGCCGAGCGAGGCTCGGGCGGTGCCGGCGACGGCGGATTTCCTTTACCCACGCCTGAAGGAGGCCGCGCGGGGCGGCTAATATCCGACGGCGGTGCGACCCAGGAGGCGGTGGTCCGGCCTCGGCCGGTGGTGGCGTCTCGGCGGGCGCTCGACTGTAGTGGGGCGGCGCAGTGGTGGGATCCGACGTGCAGCGGGGTAACGGCGGCTGGGCCTGCGGCCCAGATCTGGGCCCGGCGGGCCCCATCTGGTCCGGGCGGGCCAGCCCGAGGTGCGTTCTGCAGCTGACGGTGAGGTAAAGGTTGTAGGGGGGCAGCAACCACGGCGGCTTCTGTTGCAGCGTGGCGGCGAGCTTCACGGGCCCAACGGGCCCGACGCGGACCCTATTAGGACTGGTGCCCCGTGGGGTTTTATGGGCCCGCTGGGCCCGGCCGGACCTGACGGGGACTGGTTTACTCTGCCCGCCTCGTCCGGTCGACTACCATCCTTGGCGGTGGAGGTTGTTTCCTCCCGCATGTCGTGGTAGTGCTAACCCCGGTTCATACTTCTCCTCACCCTCGTCTTGCAGACCTCGTGACGGCTACCCTTGGTGAGACGACGTTGGTGGCTTCGGAATCGTTTTGGCGCATGTTGGTGGGCGGCTTGTTGGTGGTGTTGAGGCTCGTCCTCGCGGGGCTCCTGTGCTACGGATCGTCCGGGTTGTGGATAGGGCTTTCAGGAGAAATCCTTGTCGGTTCGTCCGACATCGACTCGGTGCCGCCCCCGGGTGGCACCTTTCCTTCCTGAAGGGCGTCGTGGCTACCCTTCATCCGCTTTCCTCTGTGCCGGGGGAAACCCTAGGACCAGTTCATTGGTCCGGGCAGCAGCATGGTTTTCCTTCTTGAAGGTGTTGCTTGGTACTCGTCGATTCGGTGCTAGGAGCGTGGTGGTACTTCGTCAGAGAGGGCGCAGCGGTTCCGGGTCACCGTCGCTTAGTCAATCCGCATATGTCTCCTTTTTTTTTCTTTTCTTCTTTGGGTGTATGTTTGCTGCCGCCCCAGCATTTCGAGACTGTTGGTTGTATCGGGTGGTTGCTATATTTATATAGCGGGGCGACCTAATTTCGTCAAACAAATTGAAAAGAAAGCATACATAAAAGAAAAAAAAATAACAGAAAAAAGGATCTGCATAACGGGGCACCCGCCGTGAAATCGATTCGGCGTGAACTTTTTAAACCTACACTGGCATTTCTGTTATTATAGGTCAACTTGTTTTCATCCGTGAAAAATGTTCATGCACATTTAAAAATGTGTTTATATTTTGAAAAAAATGTGTTCATGCACGTTTAAAAATGTGAACATTTAAATGCTCCATTTGCTAATATTGATAATGATCGGGGTGATGATGTGGTAGAGGCTGAGACTCAAACTACAAAATTTGAAAGTGATGATGCTAATATTGATAATGAAGGCGATGAGCTATATTGGCGATGATGGTGATGATGCTACTTGTTTTCATCTTCATATATTTGATTCAAAAAAAACTAGGATGGTCTTGATCCTAAAATGATTGATATTTTGGTGCAAAGGGGTCCTCAAAGAGACTTACCTATTGAGCATGGTCCTAATGACAAAATATCTAGAAGGTTTTCTGCATTGTCATATGATAGAGTTCTCCCAAATGGAGAAAAGTGTGATAGAGAATGGCTTGTATACCAAACAACTTGATAAAGTATTTTGTTTTTTCCCGCAAACTATTGAGAAATGGACTGGTGAGAGGAATGT
This sequence comes from Poa pratensis, assembly GCA_947311845.1. Taxonomy (NCBI): domain Eukaryota; kingdom Viridiplantae; phylum Streptophyta; class Magnoliopsida; order Poales; family Poaceae; genus Poa; species Poa pratensis. The sequence goes on along the minus strand of CAMZMU010000096.1, from coordinate 60,337,473 downwards.
TAGCAAATTGGTGTTTCAATGACTGGATGCCTCTTAGCAATGGACTTAAAAGATCATGAAACTAGTAGAGAACATGCACAAATATGACTACATGGTATGACATGCATCTGAGATTGCGGAATAATCAAACAATTGATAAAGTTGCTTGGCGAGAACTTGTTAAAGAAAAGTAACGTTGGAGAAAAGTTTTGTACTGGATTATTCTGATTGTCCAATGTCTTGGAGAACACAACATATTATTTCGTGGTAGTAATAATAAGTTGTACCAAAGATAGCAATGGAAAATTCTTAGGATTAGTTCAAACGTCGGCTCAATTTGACCCGGCTATGAAAGAGCATATTGACCCATCACCAGTGATAGAATCGTTATCATTATCTTGGTCCTTCCATTCAAAATAGTTAATAAGTTTGCTAGATGGTGCAATCATGTTTGTAATCATTGGAAAGGTAAAGAGGAAAAGTACTTCTCTGTTATATTGAGTGTACTATGCAAGCCATCAAGAACAAATGTCTTTAATAATAAGGTATGTTGATATATCTTCAGATCCGGTCCATTGAAGAATCCTTCCTAGGTTTTTTGGATGTGAATGATACCACTGGACATGCATTGTTTGATGTTATACAACAGGATTTGAAGACTCTTGACCATGATATAGACGATTTGAGAGGGCAGGGATATGATAATGAGTCGAATATGAAAGAAAACATCAAGGGGTACAAAAGAAACTTTTGGATATATCCAAGAGCTTTTTATTCAGCTTGTGATTGTCATGTCTAAATTTGACACTATGATATGGCAAATTCATGTTATAAAGAAACAAAAAAAATGGAGTTATACAACGCATCTGTACAACATTTGGTAATTCAACTAAGGTGGAAAATGCTTAAAGATAATATGACAGGATTGAATCTCGAGTCATTTCATCTACTCGTTGCGGAGTCGCGTTCACAATGTTAAGGCTATATAAGGTTTCAGATCTCATGAATAACAGAGGCTTTATTACAAGTGGTTGAAAGTGATAAGGATCCATTGCAAAGTAGTCAAGCTCAATCATTGGCAGAACATGAACTTGGTGACTTTTAATTTGTAGCATCATTAATCATCTGGTATGAAAATTAGCTGCTATTAATATGATCAGCAAGCATCTTCAGTCAAAGGATATGCTTATTGATATTTGATACCTGTAAGTGCACATGTTCGTTATCAGCACACTTTCGTGGAAGTAGACTCCCGATTTATCGTCCCAAGAGAGCTGTTTGGGGAGTGTTTCTTATGGATGCTTGACACACTCAAGGTGTCAGACTTGAGTGCGTTGACTGCAAGATTTGTTAGATTTAAACAATGGAAAAAGGTGATGTGAATTGTCAAAGTGGGGTTTTGTTGTTGCAAAGTGAAAATGAACAAGAGAGAACAAACGGTTGTACTGCTTATGGTGGAGGAAGGCGCAGGGATGACGCGGTTCATGTGATATTGAGTGTGCCTTGATGGTGATGGAAATGTAAGGTAAACTCTTCTCATCGAATAGTTGGTAGGCGGGTCGCCCTTGTATCACCGAAATCTTCTATCGGTCTCATTCGATACTATTGTCCTGCCTACTGTTACCACAAGATGGTGAGCATCAGCATTTAAGGTTTCACTCTCATGAAACCGAGCAACACATTAGGCTTGGTGGCTTCCCGTTATCCTCGAGTGGTCCTCGTTCCTCGCGGATATCCCCATCTGTCACTTTGGGGGTCATGGATTCACTAAAACAACAAGCGATTACCTATGTAGGGTCATTAGATCATGCTGCCCCGGGCCCTAGACAACAAGCATCAGGTAAACCATAGATAAAAAATCATGTAAACAATGATTAGAAAAAGCTCTCACAAATAATAAAATGGATAGACACAACACATCTCACCAATCCCCTACATCTCCCACGCCTATGGGATTTACTCGCACATGAGAGAAATAATCATAGACTTGATAATGATAAAAATAGGGTTCATCTCGATATTACCGTAGGGTTCCACAATAGTTGGAGATCAACCAAACAATATCTCAAGTTCAATCTAAAGTAGAGTTTTACAAACCCTAGCCTTACAAAGATGAATCTCTCTCTCTCTAGTGAGGATGATGATGGAGTGATGGTTATTGAAGGCTGGATCGCAGGGACAGTTCCGGCAGGTAGATCTTCCCTCTGGATCCTTCTCTTGTTTCTGGATGTTCTCGACGACGCTCTGTATGCTTTCTGCATGCCTCTCCTTTACGAAAGTTTTTGGTTTTGACGAGATGAAGGCGGTGGCGCACGGTACGGTCGCCGGTACGGTCGAGTCCGACTGTACCGTGACTCGTTAAGTTGGGTTTGACTTCGGATGAATTTCTTCCAAAAGGGAAAGTGCTTGATTTGCTCCCATTATTCCAGATATGACTCCATTTCCTTCCTAGATGGTATAATTTCTGAAAACCAAAAGGAAAATGAAAGTTCTCCAAACAACTAGGTGTTTGGGTTAATGTGAGAGCAAAGACCAAAAGATAGGAAGCAAAACCAATGAAAACATCTCTGAAAATATGATAAAAAAATAGAGCTATCAATATTGCGATTGAGTATGTACAGAGAGCCGATTTTTTTTCACTAAGTATAGAGAAAACTAGTTTTTCAAAAGCATTGGAAGATCCAAAGAAATTCAAATGTAGAAGAATATTCCTCTAGTATTCCGCAACAAGTGTAAATTCAAGAGAAAAAGATATTTTGATGAGGGCAAAGATGACACGTCTATTGATTTACAATCTGCAGAGGATTCATTCATGATCAATTATTTTACACCTATTGTTGATCAAGCTATAGCTTCACTTAACAGGACATTTGGACAATATGAGGGGTACGAAAAAAACCTTTGGTTTCTTGTTTACTTCTGATGATGATAGTTTTAGAGCTGCTTGTCTTAATCTTGAGAATGCACTTAAGAGAGAAGACCATAAGGATATCGACGGATAAGATTGCAGAACATAAGGATATTGATGGGGAGTAATTTTTTATTGAGCTAACCCACGTCCAAGATTTACTTCAGAATCCATGGGTCCTATTGTGTTTTTTTAATGAAGCGCCCCTATAATCTTGTTGATAGTATTGGGTACGGAATTTTGTTAACCATCCTATTACAGTAGCATCGGCGAGGGGAGAAAAGCTTCTCAAACTCAAGTTGTCGAAATTTTATTTGTGGTCTACTATGACATGAGAAGGACTCAATGGATTGGCGACAATAGCACTTGAAAATGATGTCCTAGAGAAGATTAATTAGGAGAAGTAATTGAAGACTTTCTTAAAAAAATACCAAACGGATGATGCTCAGTATAACATGAGGTCAGGTATTATTTTAGTGCTACGTTTTAGTAGAATTAATGTTTGATATGTTTTCTATACACTATACGAAACAACACATATTGAAGTTATGTAATACAGTGAAAGTATTTTTAGTTGCTTTGTCCCATTTTATGTTTCAAACAGGGGCCCAAATTTCTGGACCTGTGATAAGAGGTCCTACATCTACATGCCAGGGGCTAAGGGTACTAATTAAGTCTAGTTGACTAGAGGTGTGAATCCAAAGGTCACGAAGTTTAAGACTTTGCTCACATCTTCTACTTGATATATACCGATGCATTATTATAAGATAGACTACTTTTGAACCTGGATGGATCTGATGTGATCTTAGGTTTTATTTTGAAATTTCAAGCTAGAGTTGAAAGCTACTAATAGAGAACTTGTCTGTGGCAAGATGGTTAGGGGTGGTTTGTACCCCCAGCCCACCAGAGTTCAAACCCCAGGTTTGACACTGGTGTTTCTCATTTAAGACGGAATATTCTTCAGTGGGAGGCGACGTTAGCGAGACGCCCGTGGTGACTTTGTCAATCTCAAGACTCGACCCGCTGACTCAGTCTCTCGGAGGTGTTCATAGGGGTAGGGTGTGCGTGCGTGCGTTCATAGGGGTGAGTGTGTGCGCGTGTATATGAGCGCCTGCGTTGTACTGTGTTTCTCAAAAAAAAAACACATAATAGAATCAGGTCCAGATTTTTCCTTGGTAGCTGCAGTTCCGGATTTTTCCACACCAAGTACGCCATCTAGGAGGGTGACTGCTGGCTGGGATCCGTGGTGAGCTCACGACCATCATTCCATCAACGAAGAAAAACAAACAAGAAAGCTTTTGCATGGTTGAATCGGCTTTCTTAAGCAGTTCTAACTGACAGTGTCTATGATCGAGCTGCTGCTTGGAGAGGACAACGGATACGTCGATTGAGGTAGGTAGCAGCATCGCACCTGCCCTCTGGACTTTTGCGACATTTCGTGCGGAGCAAAACCAACCTATGTCGATTGTCACTCTAAAGAAACATATTGTAGTCTAGTGATCCGCTAAACTGGCTAACTGCTGCTGCTGCATCGACCATCCACTGAAACCGTCTTGAGAGAGGATCGGTTGCAGAGCTCTCTGAAGTCTGAACCGTGCAGGACAGGGTATATGGAAAGTTTCATGTGTTCCCCTGCGGACTGCAGGTGGAAACGGCCACGCCCGCCGTCAAACTGAAAACAACACGGGCGTTGGTGGCGTGAATGCGCTGATGGCGATCGACGACGACTCGAGCTGTCGAGCTTGCCTTCCGGATTAGACTTGGTTCTTAACTAAGATTGCACTCAAGCGAACCAGTAGTTTTCTCCATGTTCAGACTTCAGTCTTACTGACTACTGCACTCAGAGTGGCACCGGACGACGGAACCAAGCAACGCAAAACGCACGACCTCGTCGCCGCAACAACTGGCCAGCAGGTCGAAAAAATAGATGATGGAGAATGAAAGAGAGATTAGAATCTTTGACTGATAAGTAGGGTGATGGTACTGCGTTTGTTTTGTCTGAACTCGGGACTTGAGTGAGAATTTTGGGACTCCCGGGAGGTGCGTATGCATGTGGCGATTGGTATGATTGGTACAGAAGGCTTCAGTAGGTAAGGTTAATTTGAAATCTTCCTTTTTAACATAGTTCGATGAATCTGTCATAGTGCAGTGTCGTCCGAAAACCGTCACCTCTGGTTCGTCTCGGTTCGTCTCAAATTAGACAGGTTAGAACTAAAAAGCTGTTACTCGTTTTTTCGAAAAAAAACACAATATGTTAATATCAATATGATACCAAGTATATCCCGTCTCTGCAACGCACTAATGCCAAGAACAAGGAAAATGCATCTCCACACCTACTAGTTGGATGTCCCCTGCTTATCTGTGGCGTCCAACTACTTTACGATATTGTGTACAAATTATCATTGATTTTTGAAATATCAATGTATTATCAATAATTTTCGGATTATGTAATTTAATAATTTATGTTTTGGATTCATGTACTAACAAGAAATTTCCGGACATGCATTAAGAGAAAAAACACGCATTAACATGATTTTTTGTTTTTTCAATACATCAATTAGTAGGAATCATATCGTTCGTTCAATATAAATTTGACGGTCATGATAGTTGGTGGAGATCCAACTAGGTGTGATATCACCGTGTTGCAAGAACAACGGAGAAACTTTAGGTGCACACAACCATTTAAAAAAATATATGCGGATACGATAGGAAATGAATAATCTTCCAATGTCGTACTTGAGACATCGTAGAACTAGTCGAGAAAGAATAACCGAGCACATGCAACCATACTATAAATCCACCTCTTTCGTGTGTCACCTATAAGTAGGGGCGGATCAAGAATTGGCACATTGTTTTCCGTTGTGACTTTTGAATGTTTTGCTATGTATTAACTCACTCATCATTTTCTCTCCTTTTTTAGAGCAATGATTTGACTTTATGAATGAAGCGAGGATTTGTGTCACATCAAAGAAACAAAAAAACGACTAACTAAGAACATCGATAAAATTTAAAGTGACACCAAAGCACCGTGAAATTGCCATCTCTAACTCCACCAATCACATTTTGGTCGTTCTTCATGCTCTGGAAAAAGAAACCGCAAAAGACTGTACATGCACAAGCTTGACCATCCTCATATTGCTTTTAATAGCCGCACAAGCGAGAATTAGGCAGAGGCCTAGTGGTAGGGTCGCAGTGGTGCACCCTGTTGACCAAGTTCGAATCCTGTCAGGAGCGAATATTTGGCATCTCACCCGGGTGGGGTTCTTCTATAAAAGTATGCCACCAGGGCTAGTCCTGGCTGTCTCGTTTTTTTAATAGCCGCATGAGCCACCACCATAAGAGGCGTGAGAAAATTAGACAACTGAATGCACCATGGCCAGAGACACTCCAATCGCAAGATAGGTTGTCGAACCACAACTTCATCACCAGACCACCGAACGAGAAGACCACGATGACGATATGACGAAACAAGAGAAGCCAATACACCACTAGTTGTCGACATCAACCATTAAGAACATGTAGAGAAGGGACTGAAGTGGGAAACCATTATTCCACACGAAGTCGCCTCCACCATCGATCCGTTGATACTAAACACACGCGAAACTAACACGAGTAGACTAAAATTATATGCCATGCAAAGATCCAAGGTTCCCCACCTCTGCGGCTATAAGACCATGTGAGATAAGGAAAACCAGTGTAGATAGGAGGAATAGCGCTGGCAGGTATTTCGGCTCATGGCTCACATGCTCCCGACCAAATAAAAAAATAGTAAAACATTTCAAAAGTTTTTAAAACAATTGGTGGCGAACATATACAAGTGCTCCAAACACCTGCCATGTTTCATGATGAAATGAATGTGTGTCCGTGCGAAAAAAATCAGTGCTCTAAAAACATTGTTTCTAAATCCCATTTTGCTCACGGATTTATTTATTTTGCACAGAGCACACAAATGTCATTTCAAGATGAAATTTGACTCGTATGTAGAACACTTGTATATGTTTGTAACCAAATTTGTTCAGTTTAAAAAAATATTTTACTATTGTTTTTTTTTTGGGCAGGAGCATGTGAGCTCGGAACCCATTGTGAACTAGTGGTGCTTTTGCTCTTTTTTATTTACGGGGCATTGTTTTGGAAGAACTGCTTGGGCTTTACACTGGAGGAAATGCAATTCTTTCTAAAATTGGTTAAGGTAGTGAAGGCCCATCACGCTTGAAGAACTAAACTGGGCCTGGTAGGAGTCCAGCTCGGCCCAGACACGAAACGATCAATAACTTGCTACTAGTAGTTGCTAGGGTTTCACGATATATATACATCCTCACGCATCTCTGTCCTTCCTCTTCTACCTTCGCTTTTCTCATTCTTGCGCCGCCGCCGCCGCCGCCACCGCCACCGCCGCCACTTCCTTCGCAGGCAGCCCCCCCCCCCCCCCCCCCCCCCCCGCGAAGCGAGATCGAATCAGCCATGGCGGACGCCAAGGCCACCACCGCGGTCACCCTCCGCACCCGCAAGTTCATGACCAACCGCCTGCTCGCCCGCAAGCAGTTCGTGCTCGAGGTCATCCACCCCGGCCGCGCCAACGTCTCCAAGGTGGGAGATCTCCTCCCCTCACCCCCTTTCCTCGGCTGCTATCACGTTTCATGTCGGATCCTGAAGTTGTTTGTGCGCAGGCGGAGCTGAAGGAGAGGCTGGCCAAGGTGTACGACGTGAGGGACACCAACTGCATCTTCGTCTTCAAGTTCCGCACCCACTTCGGAGGCGGCAAGTCCTCGGGATTCGGCCTCATCTACGACAACCTCGAGTCGGCCAAGAAGTTCGAGCCCAAGTACCGCCTCATCAGGGTACGAATCCTTTCGCACTCGTTTATTCTTCACACTTAGCTCGAGTTCCTTTCCTCTGTGCTCACTCAGGGATCGTAATCTGGTAATATGTAATTGATCTAACTGTTGCATCATCATGTGAATTTTAAGCCGTTCCCTTGTCAGTTTTGAGTCGAGATAACTAGGTTAGCTTGCCTAGATTTGTGTTTCGGACTAACTAGAGTACCCTAAATTAGATTAAATGGGTTAGCGGTGGAAAATGGAATGTGGAAAATGGAATTTGACAGGGCTTGTCTTAGTGGGTTTGCTTATTCTACCTTTTTTCTTAGTTTTTATATTCATGGGTTGAAGGTTGATAGGCTTTGTTCAGTTTAACTTAAGACTGCCTAAGCTGTTGTTGTTTGGAGGGTTTAAGTACCAAACCTACCCAAACCATAAATCAAGTGTGACTCGTTTGCTTTAATGGTGTAAAAAATGTTCAGTTTGAGTTATCTCTACCAGTCATGTTGGTGAATTAGCAAAAGAGCTGAGGATATACACATGTACTTGACCTGAATGTTTGTCTGGTGACATGCCTCTTTGTGGCCACCACTATGTTGTTGCTGATGAGCTTGCTTAACTTGCAACTGAGCAAGTTGCCTGGTTGTCTTTGTTAGCAATCATAGTATTATGGAGTGTAATTGCATTTATGCCATAATCTATTGATATGTAACAGTTAAATGTTAAACTGGTTGAAATAATGGACATCTTTTCTAGTGTTACAGACCTGCTGCTCGAAAATCATACTACTTGTATTGACATATGTCACTATTTGAGTTATAAGAAGTTTCATTATCTCAGCTTGCTTAACTTGCAACTGAGCAAGTTGCCTGGTTGTCTTTGTTAGCAATCATAGTATTATGGAGTGTAATTGCATTTATGCCATAATCTATTGATATGTAACAGTTAAATGTTAAACTGGTTGAAATAATGGACATCTTTTCTAGTGTTACAGACCTGCTGCTCGAAAATCATACTACTTGTATTGACATATGTCACTATTTGAGTTATAAGAAGTTTCATTATCTCAGCTAGACTACATATGCGAAGTTGTTATCCTCCTTCCTTAGGTGTCAAACAGTTTATTTGGCCAATGTGGTCTACTTTTGCTTACATTGGAACCATGGCATCGTTGTGTCATAATGGTTCAGTACAATTGGATAATTGGTACTTCTTTAATTTATTGTGTACAGATGTCTCAGACCGTTACTATGTATCCAAATAAGCAAAGGCTATTTACTGCATCTTTAAGCACTGTTCCGAAATATAAAATGTTCTACCTTTTTCTGAATCATATGTATATAGACGCGTTTTAGTGTGTCGGTTCACTCATTTCATTTCATATTTGGTAATCATTGAAATATCTAAAACATGTAATTCATAACGGACGAAGTAGTGTTTTGTCTGCCACTTTCATGTGCAACATGCATCTTTCTATTGACGGTGCGGCATGGCATTTTATGTTATAAGACTGGTTAGTGTATAAACGTAGGGTTGCATGCGCACATTTACATGTTTTGAAGTTTCTAATATGTTGGTATTCTCCACAGAACGGTCTTGCTACTAAGGTGGAGAAGTCACGCAAGCAAATCAAGGAAAGGAAGAACAGGACCAAGAAGATCCGCGGTGTGAAGAAGGTCAGTTTCTGGCACATATGTTTGATTATTGTACCTTGAAATGCATTGTTTGTTCAGCATGTGACCAAATCTGTTTCCTGTGCTCCATTTTGCAGACGAAGGCTGGAGAGGCTGCCAAGAAGAAATGAGAATATTTCTGTCTTCCCATCTGTTCACTATCAAGCTTTGCTTTGTTTAGGATGGTATCCTTGTGGCAATGTTGCTGAATGCTTAATTATAACTAGAAAAGACTCGTGTCACCATCTGGTGTTTTGTGAGGCATTTGTAGTATCTTGTGCTCAGATTTTGAGGAACTTGTCATATTATCGGATATACCTGTTGCCACCTGTCTTGTTTAGTTTGTCTTTCCACATTGTGATTTAGTTTTAGCAATTGTGTGCTCCAAATTGGTGAGGTCAGGCTGTGTTTCATCTTGACGAAAAACATTGCATCTGCTTCTACTCTCTTATGCTACCAGGTAGCTTACGTTTTGGTTGTCCTATATGAGATGTTCATGGAAATCATATCTTCCCACTTTGCGTAAGACTGTTATGCCGTTCTACGTGTGAGTATGAGCAAAGCTGTGGAAACGAGATAGGGATGAAAGGCAAGCGGTGTTTCGGGGGCAGTTGTAGCGTGATAGGGAGGAACAGAGAGAAGAGAAAGAGAGTTACTGAATGTTTGCAGTGGGGAACCATTGACTCATGCTAGTACTGAATGATGCTGCAGCTGCTGTTAACTGAATTGTGTTTGTTGTTGTTTTTGCTGTTGTACAGACAGATAGACCATTTGGGTGTGCTGTTGCGAGATAATTGCTGCTAAATATGTGGTATTGTGAGATAATTGCTGCTAAATATAGCTGTCGTAAGTAGAGATGTTGAAATAGTAGTTATAAGATACTATTAAATACAGGACAAAAAATATAGACATCCTGCATATACACAAGTTAGAACTCTCTGAGGGAGAATCCTGTAGACGATCGTCTATATGGAGATATAGAATACCAAATTTAGACGAGCTGCTAGTCATGCTCTAAGGTTCGTTCTGTAAACCAATCATGATCACTACCAACTCCACAACATCCTATGCTTCAAGAGGGAAGAAAGGCACTTTACATGTTGAGTGCGGCGAGGCGCCAGGGAGCACGATATTTGAATTTAAAAAATAATTAAATTTGAAGTTACCGAAAAATTCAAAAAAATATATCATGATGTAGGCAAACCTATGCATTACGCTTGGTACAAAGTCTTTATGTGAAATACAATGTATTCTAGCCTCAGCAAAAGAGACAAAAAAAAGAGATCTAGGGCATGTACCGTTCAACTTTTTTTATCTAAATTGTTTTCGATTTGTCTTTTTTGCTGAGCCAAAAATACATTGTATTTTTAAATGAAACTTTCCAGATTCGTAGTGCGTATAGTTGGCCACGGCCAGGTATTTCTTTTCGAATTTTTTGAAACGTTTTAAAGGAAAATCAATATCGTGCTCCCTGTCACCCGAGCTCCAAAGCGACTATTCGCACTTTACATCCTGTATAAACTTGCAAAGAACAAAGTTTGCAAGCGCATGAATTATTCGGTGTTCTTCATTAGGTAGAGTCATCATTTTTGCTTCTTAAGTAACAAAATGCCCAACGGGAAAATAAAAATGAAGACTAATGCTAATGATAAAAGGACAACAAATTGTCAAAATAAACAACACGAGGAGAAATCTACAATAGTTAGTTCCTCCTATCTGTCCACGAAATCTTGTCACTATAAGCTCTTCAAGAGACATGCTTTTGTAGAACTCTGTTGAGTATAAACGTTAACTGTATTTGCCACATCAGTACATCCTTTTTTTTATTGACCTGAATAAATGCTGATCGGTTGAGGTCATCCATGGTCTTATATGAGCCCTTCCAAAGACAACTTGTGATCGGTAATTCATCATACACTACCCGATCATTAGCTTATGACCACAACTAACAAGAAAGCTGCTCCTTTTCGTTGCAAAGGAAACCATAGACCTGCAAATGAATACCAGTCTCTTCCTCATCTCCAACTTTGTGATGTCCCTTTTTACAAAGCAATCACCGTAATCAAAGGATCCTTGAGATGAAAAAAAGTATTTGTTAGTTTAATATGTGCATAGACTCGCCATAGTTAAAGTGTACGGTCTTCAACAGTTTTTTTTGACACACCTCACCAAAATTATATAGGATTCATCATTATGTTCATACAAAGAAATTAGTATGTTGTGCAATAATAAGAGACCGAAATCCCTTTTATTCTTGAATAAATAATTATGTTTACAATCATGATTATGCTTACCACTATCATTGAATAGCCTTGTAATTATTGCCAAAGCCACACAAATGCTTATATCTTCACCTGAAAAAGTAAAAAAAAAAAGAGATAAGCCAATAGAACATTTTTTATTTTAATAAATAACCATTTCTAACAAATATTTAAAAATAATCCCATTCTAACTCATTCCCCAAAATGACCCATGGACAAAGCATGGGTGTCTAAACTAACACCTTTGGCCACATCATTGTCAGCGTCCAATGAACATTGGCATGCCAACATTTAGCGCTGTGGCAAAGGAGTCACCCTAGCGAATTGGTGTGTCATCTTATGCCAACCCACAAATAGTGGCAAAATGGTTATTTGCAACAATACATGTGAACTTTGTTAACTCACCATTTTGACAGCACAATAACATTTTTCTCTCTGCGATCAAATTTTTCTTTGCAAAGTTAATTGCTTTTGGGAGATTCTTCAACAAAGAAAACTTGTCATCCTTGGAACCCTGTCAGAATGAAAGTATACAAGTTGAGAATGTTTACATAGACAAAGCACAAAGGGTTGAAGAAAATATCACAAACCACGATAGGTAGCTCAAAGTAAGAATTTTCTGATGCGCCACTAGGCAATCTTGACGTGCTATCACAGTTCAATATGCAGTCCACATCAGCCAAGCCATCTGCAACTACATAAAGGAATGCAGAAAAACTATCATCAAGGCCATATAATTGTGTTAACTAAACTTTAATTCATAAACTAATAACACATGAGCAAAGATAGTGTGTATCCACTTGATCGGTATACCTTGCATGGTAGATGATACTGCAAGGTTTGACGCCCCAATCCAGGAGACAACATGACCATCGGTGGAATATTGTGCATTTAGAGCATCTCCAACCGCACCCCCCAAAATCGGACCACATACTGCGCCCGGACGCATCCGGACGCGTCCGACAACCCCTAAAAACATGCTCCTACAACCACACTCCTCTTTTCTAGTTGACATATTACTACAAAGGCATGCAACACGTCCGCATTTGCTACACTAGAATGGAAACTTGCATTGCATCCGCCTTGCTACGCTAGAATCTCCCTACTCGTCATCGGAGAGGACGATGACCGTTGCCGCTGCGCCGGCGGAGCCGCCCCGTCCCGCACTGCCGGCCGGAGCCGGGCAAGAACCCTGCTCGGAGTCGGAGAAGAACCCGAATGAAGAGGAGGAGGAGGCCCTGGCGTAAGGGCGGCCTTCACGAATCGCCGCCTCCGCCGCACGGTGCTCCGCCGCATCGTCGTTGCGCAGCGCCTCCTCGCGGATCCGGCCCTCTTCCGCCTCCGCCTGAGCTCTCCACCGCTCCGTCGCAGCGCGTACCCGGGCGCGATGCGCTTCGGCCGCCGCCTCCGCCCGGCTGTGAAGCGCTTCGGCCGCGCAGGCCGACGCCTGCCGTTCGACCGCCGCCTCCGCCGCCGCGCGTCGGGCTTCGTGCTCCGCCTCCGCGCGGACGCGCATCCTCTCATCCTCATCCTGGATGAACTCCGAGCCGTGATGTCGACGATCTCGGCGTCGTCGGAGACCATGAAGTATCCGACGGCCGACGACTCCGAATCCGCCTCCGCCGCCGCATCCGCCTCAGCCTGAGCTCGGATTTGGGCCTGCTGCCTCAGCTTTTCCGCCGTCATCCTGGCGAAGATGGTGGGGAGGCGGCGAGGCATGGTGGATGTGGATGAACTAGGGTTCCGGCGGCGGATGTGGATGTGGATTAGGGTTCTGACGTCGCCTGTAGATATAGTGGTGTCCGGACCGCCATGAATGCGGGTAGTTGGGGGTTGGCCGCTGCCCCTGGCCGCTCCGCCATGAATGCCGGCGCCGGTCAAAGGCTAGATCCTCCCCTCCGGTAGGCTCCGGTAGGCCGGTCAAGGGAGGGTCCCACTGTCAGCGAGTGAGGGTGCGGACGCGTCCGGGCGCCCCCAAACCCGCCCCAGTTTTGTGCTGGGTTTGGGGTGTGCCGGACCGTCCGGTCGTTTGGGCCGCTATAGGGCCGTCGTTGGGTTGCGGTTTTTGGGCCAAACCCCGTCCGGGCTGTCCGCCCGGACGTTTGGGGTGGATTTGGGGGCTCCGCTTGGAGATGCTCTTATTGCAGCAATAGTGGAAGGGTCCGACTTCACAGACTGTATGATAGTTGTATGATCTCCAAAACAGTAAGGACCATCATGGGTCGAGCACTTTAGATGTTTAGCTGTAATTTGGGGAGAATGTTCACCTCTCTGTGCACGATAAACCCTATCCTTTTCAACAATATCAGCAACTAATTGATTACATAGATCTGGTCCACCATCAAGTAGATCATAAGAATGCTTCCAGAATAAAGCAGGAGTTAGACCACGTGCCCAACTCTCTTCATCATCTCCTGCGCCAGGAATATAGCGGCAGCTGAACTCTGAAGACATCCTTTGTGCAGCTACTGTACCAGATGCAGATGCTGAAACTAAAATGATGGGAGTGAATTCCCACAACTCATGCTCTGGAACTTCATTTAGCCATATACGTGTACTTTGTGATATCCAGAGTGGGCGTAGTGGTTTCCGCAAACCTAATGCAAGAGTGAATGTCTGCACCACATGATTCAAATTGGTCTGTCCATTCTTCAATACGCCCCTCTATAGCATTTTTCTCGGTATCTAGAACCCATACAGGAAGATGAACCGAGCTATCCCAATTTGATGAACTTGAGAACTTTTCAGCATCCCTGTTTGGTACAGCAACTGACTAACAGAAAATATGAGAATAAATGCAAAATTATAATATTCGCAAGAAAAGAAAACAAGCAACATGAAATAATGGTTCAAACAACAGATGAGGAAGATATGATATAATTCAATTACTGTAAAAGGTGTTGCGAGTTATTATTCCATGCAAAAAAAAATAGTGTTCATATTTGTTAATAATAAAGAGAATGACTTCTTAAATCATGACACTAGCAATGTTATTTCTTTTAATTGCCTGTTTAGTCATCTAGATAAATCATTTGCTCCCTGGTCTAAACTGAATATAAGGATGATATGTACCCAGGTTTTATTGTTAATGGAACCAGGGGGTTTATGCCCCCTTGTCATCTAAAAGATATATAAAGTTAACATTAAAAACAGGCACACGTAACATTTGGTTTACTGAACATTTTCAACTACAATGGGAAAGCCTTGGCACAGGAAAATGCGCACAATGGAAATTAGCAGGACCATATTCCAATCAATCTAAGCAATTCATATACGAACCATTTCAGAATTCAATCTGCTACCTTGGTTGATAGCTCGCAGCCGATGCCTCTGAATGGCTCGGTTGAGGACACAGCACCAAATGGGTATGGTCTTTGACATGCTATCAGGAAATCGCTTCCCTCTCCTTGTTGAATCAACTATTATGCACCCTCCTCTTTCCCCTGCTCGAAGGCCACAACCAAAACAAATTAAGGTAAAGTTAATCAAATTGAAATATGAAATGAACTAAAGAATAAAATTTTCTACACCTAAATATTTTGCAGTTGCTTTCTTGCGTTGTGAAATCTAGTTATATACAAACATATTTGCAGGCTCCATTAAGCTGACATGGTTAAGGAATATGTGGTTTTGAAAAAAAAAGGGGGCAGTGTTAGACCCCAAATCTTAGTTCTGGACAGTGGACACCAAAATAAAACTGTCAGCGTAGCTCGCTTCAGAATAACCCAAACTACAATTCAATCATGTTAGAAAGGAACACCTTCACCTGTATTAGTTTTGGGTGTGCGTACTATATCCATATTACCAATATAATTTTTGAGGTCAATTACCAATATAATTAAGGTACACAAAACAGCCAAATGCAAACTTGACACGACAGTTTCCGGATGGGAATGTCAGAAGACACTACGAGTGATGCAACGAACAGATAAAGCAAAGATGTGCAGGTATATACCGGCGAGGAGGGCAAGGTGGAGATTGAGGCGTGCGGTGGAGAAGCCCCAGTTGCCGGCGTGGCCGTCGGTGGACTTAAAGTAGCAGGTGGCGTCGAGGGTGCACGGCTGCGTGTACCAGAGGCCGCAGCGGAGGTTGGCGACCAGCGGCAGCGCCGGCCAGAGCGCCGCGATCTCGGCCACGAACGCCGCGTCGTCCGCCAAGCTCCGCAGCGCGTTGTACAGGGTGCTCTCCCGCCGCTTGATGCGCCGCGCCGCCTTGTATATGCTCAGCGTCCCCTCATCGGTTGCTGGCTCTGACGCCGCCGTCGCCATAGGGGGAAGATGCGCTGGCCGCCGGGCTCCGGAGCAGAGCGGCGGATTATGAGCCGGTTGGTCCGAGTCAGAGTCAGACACGCATCGCCGCCTGTTTTCTTTTTTGCATCACAACGTTTTGTTTTCGGCGATAAAAACAATATGGAACTGGCCTTGATGGTGACGGCCCACCATGTAAGATCACCACCAGCCCAAACTCCTTCAGTAAGGTCACCACCGGCCCAACGGATACCTGAATCAGTTCCGTCTTCTACGTCCGTCATTTCCCTCCAAAAGGAAAATACAATGATGAAAAATGCTGCCGGATAAAAACTACACGCGTTATTGTTCAAATCTCCTGCATAGTATTAAAAAGTTGATGGTCCAATGTTAGACCTTTGGTAATTCATGGTTAAAGTAGAACCGGCTCAATATGGACAAAATTCGATTGCTTGGACGTGTGATCAGTGATCCTACTAACATATTGTCCGAGAAATCTAGTTACCTTTAACAACTAAATCATGCATTGACCACAAGAACGAGAAGCCGCATAGACGCATAGTCCTACCAAACATAGAGAGGTCAAGAAAGTATTACTAGTAAAGAAAAAAAAACATGGATGGCGTTCCAGTAGGTAGATAAATAATCCATCCGTTCCTAAATATAAGATGTTTTAGCATTTGTCAATATTCACATATATGTAGATGCAAGTAGACATATTTTAGTGTGTATATTCACTCATTTTAGTATGCATTTAAACAACATATTGAATAGCTAAAACGTATTATATATTGAAACGGAGGGAGTACTACAATTGAACACGCATTGACCCAAATAATCTGATAGTTAGGGGAAATTCTTATTAATTTAGATCTTGACGCGCTTTTCCATGAGTTTCTCGCAGGTAGGAGTACACTGTATACAGATCTTCTATTCGATTTAATAAGTTTCTTCCATATCGCTTATGCTTGATCAGAATTCAGCACTAAAATCTCTACAAGATTTCTCAGTTCTCACCACGCGTGATAGCTCAGGCACTAGAATTCAAATTACCTACTCGCAAGTACTTGTCACTCATTTGTCAGAAAGGTGCAGCCTATCTGGGGGCATCAATATCTCATTCTCGCTGCAGCTAAGTTCCGGCAGGAAACGGACAGCAGCAGCTTCTTCGTTCTCTGTCAATGAGATTGTCAGCTTGTTGCACTCCTTGAAGTCGCTAGCTTGCGGTCTGTTTCGCCAAATTGGCGCGTTTCGTGTGATTAACGAAACTGTACTTCCATCCAACTTTTATCACACCCATCTGAATTTTCAATGGAAAACTTCTGAAGAAGTCACTAATTCGAGCTCTTCGGTGTGTAGACGATTTGCAAATCTTCAGTGAAGACTGCTTACACCTGTGCAGCCTGCTTACACCTGTGCAGCCTGCCGCAGTTGCAGCTTGTTGAATTGTTGCGTTGCTTGTTTACACACTAATAATTGATCTGTAACTACTGTCGGATCCTACTTACTCGATAATAATTTTCTTTTCGAGCCGAGGTAGATTTCCACGCCAAATAGCAAACATGATACTCGTTGATCATTGTTTAAACTTCGCCGCATTTCGTTGCACATGCAGAATTTGACTGTAGTATTGGATGTCAAATTGTTCATTCCGTTCCCGTTTACGTGTGGACTATCCAGAAGTATCTTTCCAAGGACTAAGGAGTATCATTAATGGGTGGACAGATCAAAGAGGCCAGATTGTAAAAACACCTATGGTGCGAAATCTTCTAAACTACACGTAAGAACTTTAAAAATGTACACTGGAACTTCAAATTACATGGCATGGTGGAGAATTGCTCGCCTCAAGAAACGATAATAAGCGACCTCCTGCGTATATTATCACAGCGGTATTTTTTGGCAGAACAATATACACATTTACGAGCTCTATATAATTTTTCAATTCAATTATCTCAATACAAGCCAACTTGAATTAAATATTTTTCATGCTTCATTTGTTTTCTTACGACTAAAATCTCCATTCAAGTGTAAAATCTTCAGTACATCTCAAATGCAAAAGTTCAAGTGGCTTGGGATATTTTTTTTATTTTTTTGTTTTGTTTTGTTTTGAGAAAAGACACCCACATGCAATCTTATATTTGATACTTATAAAAAAATTAAACCTAGTACAAAGAACTTTCAGAGCTTGAAACATGCGTGTGACAGGTGCAAACGCTCTCGCAACCATGTTTTTGAAGACCACAGTAGCCACTCGTCGCGAACAACAAGATCGAATAAACATTAAAAGAACATTGGCTCGGGATACACCCCCAAACAACACAACCTTGCAATTGTTTCGCCACAATTACAGAGGGTTGGAAAAACTGAATGTTGCCGCAGGCCCAAACGGGCTAATAGATCAAAAATGTCGCACCACAGATCAGCGAATAACTTTCCTTGATGACACACAACTGCGAAAATCCAAAAGAATCCAACAGATACACCAATACCTACCCTCACAGACCCTTCGCTAACGCGTGATTGAACGTTGACGATGTATGTAGAGGCCAGAGAGGGTGTGCCATCGTGGCCGCCACCTCACCAATGCCGCTAGGGAGACCTAAATTTAACAAATGAGTACGCATAAAAACTAGAACAGAAGAATGGGTCCCATCCCCTCTTGCCGCCGATGAGATCGCCCGGCGGGAAAGGGGAGAGGGACCGAGGTGGAGTGGAAGTGCGGCATCTGTTTAGGTCTCACGGGCCTTCTTGGAACAATCTTAGATGCAATGATTCAGATTCATGAAAACGAAAACCGGCTTCAGATGGTTGACATAGGGAGTATTTGGTTGCCTGTGAAGGGTTGGGCCAGGCTCTGGGGATGTAAAATTACTCGTTTGGTTGCCTGGACCAGCCCACGTTTTTGCATAGCACGAAACTCAAATCAGTGCTCAGCCAGACCCGAGAGGAACAGTCGATTTGTCCGTTTTTTCAGAGCCACATTCGTAGCAGCCGACAATCCCACGTGGGGTGGCTCTGCTGGGTACGTGAGTTCCTTCTGCTCACCTCCCTAAACTGCTCCAGTTAATGTCTCTACAAATATAGCTCGAATTAAAATAAAATTCAAAGTGCATGTCCCTCATGTGTGGTTTTGGTAATTAATGACAATCTCTATGGACTAATGTTTTGATTGAGATATTCTCATAGATCTTGTCCATGAGAAAAGATTGGAGTTCATGTGTTGGACTCTAGAAGTTTATATGATGACCAATGTTCTATCCAAGGGTTTATATGAAGAATGGTCATCTAGAGTTGAGCTTATTGCAAGAGTGTCTTGGAAAAGGAGTTTGAGTGAACATTCATGTTTATCTCCAAGCCATCATATATGTCAAGAAAAGAAGATGAAGTGCAAGTGGATACATGAAGAAGGAGCTAAGCAAGGCTCTCCCATAATGGAGTATGGGGGAGCATTTGGAGAAGTCTTCATCAAGCAATGTGCTAGCAAGCACAATTAAGAAAGGTTGTCCAACTTGAGGGAGTCAAGATCGTCTTCATCTAGCTCAAGTGGAATGCGCAAGACAAATGTATGATCTTGATAGGGTTTCTATTTTACCGGTCTCATGGTGTTAGTGGGAGACCGGGTTATAGGATAGACGGCGTACTATCAAGAGGGGCTCTCAAGTGAGTAACTTGATCGCATCTTTGTGGAGAGCTCAAACCTTTGCATAGTTGGCATATCATCTTTCTTGGTTCTTATTTGGCTTTTATCCATGTGAGAATTTAGAGCTCATGTTCATCTCCATACCAAGCTCTAGTTCATCAATAACGAATTTCATATGCATTTCTTGTTGTGTTCTTGATGTTGGAGGTTTTACCGGTTTGTCTTTTCTATGAGAGGTCAAACTCTCTCTTTGTTGCTTCCTCGTCAAATGTTGGACTATGATGTTTCTCTGCATGATCTTGGAGAGCTCTTCGTTGTGATTCCAACAAGCCCAAGATCATCGAAATCGGAGTCCGGATGAAAAAGTTATGTTCGTTTTCGTGTTGGTGTTGCTGCAGAATTTCCCAGGCCAGGGTCTCCGGTCTGCGCGCTTCGTTTTTCGTCCCAAACGCGGACAACTACTGGTCCCTGGTCTGGATACTGCCCGGAATGTCTCCGGAGTCTCCGGGTAGGCCGGATTCTCCGGTCTAAGCAGACCGGAGTCTCCGGTGTAAGTTTCCTGCAACGGCTCTTTTTCTGGGGACCTATAAAAAGGCCCCCTTCTTCCGCAAAGCAACCAGCTCTTCCAAGCACGAATTTTACCCCTCTCTCACTTCCATTGTTGACCTTGGAAAGCTTGCCCCTCTCTCAATTCCTCCCATGATTCTTACATATCTTTGAGGGAAAAGAAAGAGGAGATCTAGGTCTATATTTCCACCAATCCATCTCTCCTCTAAGTGAGGGGAACCCTTTGGATCTAGATCTTGGAGTTCCATTTGTTGAGTTCTTCTTTGTTCTTCCTCTCTTCTTCCCCATAAGCATTAGTTGCTTTTGGTGGGATTTGAGAGTGAAGGATTTGAGCACTTGTGCTCTAGCCATTGCTTTTGTGCATCGGTTTGTGCTCTCCACGACGATTCGTGGAAGTGAAAGTTTGTGAACTTGTTACTCTTGGGTCTTTGGACCCTAGACGCCTTTTGTGGTGGTTTAGGCCTTTTGTGGTCACTTGGGAGCTCCCAATCCTTTTGTGGGTTGTGCCTCAAGATTGTTGTAAAGGCTCATTCCGCCTTGAAGGATTCCGATAGTGGAAGGTGAACCAAGCTTTTGGGCAAGGTTCATCGGAGAATAGGGTGATGCCATTTGTGGCATTTGAGTTTGAAACTCACACCCCTCCAACGAGACGTACTCCCCTAAAAAGGAGGAACTCGGGAATACATCATCGTCTCCGCGTGCCTCGGTTATTTCTCTACCCGAGCTCTTTACTTATGCACTTTACATTGTGATAGCCTTCGTGCTTGAAGTCTTATATATTGCTATCACTTTGTTCCTTGTCTTGCTTGGCATAAGTTGTTGGTGCACATAGGTGAGTCTAGTATATTTAGGTTGTTGGCTTGTTAATTTAAACACCTAATTTTATTCCGCAATTATCAAGCCTAAACCGGAAAAGTTTTAATTCGCCTATTCACCCCCTCTAGGCGACATCCTTGTTCTTTCAATTGGTATCAGAGCCTAGGCTCTCTTTATTGGGCTTTACCGCCTAGAGAGTAAAGATGTCGTTTAGAGAATTAGTGCACAATCTCACTTTTATATTCGATGGCACAAATTATGATGTTTGGAAAATTCGCATGCTTAATCTCTTTAGGGCCATGGGTCCAAATTATATAAAGAGTAATGTAGATATGGGTTTTTCTCCTCCAATGGATTCCCAAGAATTATCTGTAGAGGATGAGGAAAACTCTTATCTCGATACTCAAGTATCTAATGGTCTTATTTGTGTTTTGAGCGATGTAGTTCTTGCATCAATCATGCCTTTTCGGAATGCACATGAGTTGTGGACAAAACTTCAAGATAAATATGACGTGTCCAACATTATTGAGGATGATTGTTCTCCCTCCATCTCCGGCCGTGATGAGTACACATATTCTTCCACTTCACCAACATGTGATTTTTCACAAGGTAATGATATGGTGAGTGGTGATAGAAATTGCATTGTTGATAGTGAATCCTCTATTGACTATACTTCATCTCTATCTCATTGCAATGTTCTATCTTTCGACTTAAACACTTCTAACACTCGAAATGTCTTACATGCTAGTGTTGCTAGTCCTTGCATATCATGTAATAGTTGTTTAACTAAATATCATGATGATATGCTTCCTATATCTTGTTGCCATGAAACCAATGCTTCCATATCCTCTATTACTTGTGTGACTAACAATGTTGAGGAAACCCAACATTTGTTGGAACAAAACATGGACCTAGTAAATCTTCATCATTATCATCCATTTCTCACTTTTGCCTTATGGCTAGGGATTCAAAGGTATCTTCACCTTTGGAACCTTCTACATCTTGTGATGATGAGGATGAGGACTATTATGGACTAAAAGAGAATGATATTGACTCCTTAAAGGAGAAGAGTGAGATGTTTTTAGTGCTCTCCCTAAAAGCAGTAAAGCTTGCTCTTACCTATGTGAAATTTTAACTTTTGCAATTAAGTGCAAGGATATCATTGAAGAAAAGGGAAGGATTGAAAGAGAGGATGCTATGGAAAAAGCATCCTTAGAAAATGCTCTTGAGGAAGAGCATGAGCTTCGAGTGTCTCTTGAGGAGAAACTTGAATCTCTTGATGAAACAAATGATCTAATTATTGCTAAAATCATTAACGAAAGAGATCATGCTCATGCTAAATATAAAGTGCTTAAAAAGAAAAAGGTTGAATTTGGTGTTGGCAATGCTAGACTAATTGAGGATATAGAGAGACTTGACAAACCTCATAAGGCTTTGGAAAGTGAACACTCTCTCCTTACCAAGTCTCATGATCAACTCCAAACTCAACTATCTAAAAATGATGTGCCTAGTTCCTCTACTCTCTCATGTGATCATGCTAATATTATTGAGGAAAATGCTAGGTTGAATGATGAGCTTGTCAAGTTGTCTTCTTCTATTTCTAATGTTAATGATGCTTGTGCTACTAACTCCACTTCTCGTGAAGCATCTATTTTGAAGGAGAATGTTGAGCTGGCTCAACTTGAGTTGCTATCTAGCAAGTATGGGAAATTGGAAGAAATTCATGAAAATCTCTCTAGCTCAAATGAGGATCTTCTAACATCGCATGCGAAGCTAAAGTTATCTCATGAGGCTATCACTACAACGGTAACATCTTGTGAGCCTCATGTGGACAATGGCACTACTTCTACTCTAAATGCTTTATTGCCATGTGCTAGTCCTTATGATTCATTCACTCACAATATTGCTATATCTTGTGATGAATTACTTTTCTTGCCTTGTTGCTCTAACAATGAAGCATCTACTTCCTCTAGTGTTTTTGTTGATACTAACCACGTAGAGGAATTAAAAGAGCTCAAGGCCCAAGTCGCTTATTTGAAGAAAGACTTGGAAAAGCGTCATGTTGGGAGGTCCACACTTGACAATGTGTTGAGTGTTCAAAGACACCCCAATGACAAGAGTGGACTTGGATTCAACTCTAATAACAAGAACAAGTCCAAGTCTATCAAGAAGAAAAATGGCCAAGAACAAGTTAAGGATTCGGCCAAGATCGTTTGCTTCAAGTGCAAAGTTGAAGGGCACCATGTTAGATC
The DNA here is from genome assembly GCA_947311845.1 of Poa pratensis. Lineage (NCBI taxonomy): Eukaryota > Viridiplantae > Streptophyta > Magnoliopsida > Poales > Poaceae > Poa > Poa pratensis. The sequence goes on along the minus strand of CAMZMU010000096.1, from coordinate 60,314,313 downwards.
TTGCCCTTTGAAAAAGAAGCATCTTAGTGAGAAGGAACAAGGGAAGCGGCCTCAAGTTCAAACTCAAGTTGAAGAACGACCACTTCTCAAGAAGAATCAAGCTATTCCTCCTCAAGTTGAGGTTTCAACTAAGAAGAAGGGAAAAGGCCAATGTTGCTACTTATGCCGTGAGAAGGGTCACTTTGCTTCTTAATGCACTAGTGGTACTTTATCCAACCCTATCATAATTCATAATGTTTATTATCTTAGGAAGGATAAGGTTGGCAATGTATTTGCCAAATATGTTGGTATTCAAAGTGGTGTCAAGAAAAGCACCATTTGGGTTGCCAAGCCTATTGTGACTAACCTCTTAGGACCCATGATGCATGTAAAATTCATACATGAACTTTACATTTTATTACATGTTATTCCATGTTATTTGCATCATATAAGGGTTATATTCATGATTTATATTAAGTTTTGGGGATAATTAACAACTCCCCATTTTTCTGGAATTAACCCTGCACTGTCAGAAAACCCCTTTTTCTATATTTTGATGTTTCAGGGACCCAAACGACGTCCAAATGACCTGAAATTTTACGGGGATCATTTTTTTGGAAGGAACGAAACGTAGGCGCAAAGGAATCGAAGAAACGGAGACCAGAAGGCCAAAAGTGGGCCCACGCGGCCAGATTCCCTGACCGCGTGGGACCCCCTCTGGCCCTCGGGCCTCCGCTGCCGTCGATCTTTCTTCCCGAAGCTTCGTCTTGACCTAAAAACGACTATATATAGACCCCCAGGGCTTTCGCGAAAGGGAGCGCCGCCGAAACACAGAAACCACGAAACAGAGACCTGGAGCTGAAGATTGGAGGGGGAAAACTCCGGCGGGGCGCTGCCGGTGTGGTCTCCTTCCCCTCCAACAACATCTCCACCGACACCATGATGAAGAGGGAGTAGTCCACCCCTGGACTATGGGTTTGTGGAAGTAACTTATGTATCTCTCCTCTCTATGAGCTTCACTAATTAGTACCGTATGAGCTGCTGAACATGATTACGGTCATCTATGTAATTCCTTTGTGGTGGATCTTTATTATGAGTTAATACATGTTTGAGATTGCAATGGTTTTGTTTCAGTTATGAAAGTAGATGCATATTATGTACCCCGTTCTTATTTACTTGTCATGATCAAGCATGTTTATGAGAGCATGTGAGGGGGAACGTGTGCATTAGTTGGAGTAACGGGGGGTGGCTAGTGCAGTGAACGTGACAGATAGTTCTGCGATCCACTTGGGTTTTCTACCTTACTTTGTTGCCTCACTAGGGATAAACAAAAATACCATGCTACCGGAGAGTGGATGTGACCTTGGCCACTACCTCCATGACTAGATCTAGCATGTTCTTATTTTAACTTCATGTCATTGAACTTATTGCTATGCTCTGATTTATCTTAATTACTAAGGTGTTATGATTTAGTTCGCATCTTGGTGGAGCATAAGAGAGAGAACAACTTATACTTGAGATCTCTATGTTAGGACGTGATGCCCATATTATTAATAACTTGTCAAACCATGTCTTGCCATCTTTCATGTTAATTTTAGTGTTCCATTGTCTACCACGTTATCAAGAGAGAGTGCATTTGTGAAACCATGAACCCCGGTCCATTTTTAATCATAAGAAACACCTTTCCAACACTTTTATCACCACTTTTGTTTGCTGCCATTATTAAATCCGAAAATACAAAAACACTTTTACATCTTGCATTCATCATAAAAAACCCAAAAATATCATTTATCATTACTACCACATCCTTGCATATTTATTTTACCATCATTGCATATTTACTACTGTTTGCATATTTATTTTATTATCATTCTCACACCTTGTGCTTGACAACCACTTGGTGAGGTTGAGGGCACAAAACAATTTATTTTGTTGCAGGTTCTCAAGAGAAGGATAAGGAGATAACACCTGAAATACTGGTTCCCCGAGAGTTCGATATTAAACCCTCGAGTCACCCCTCGTGGGGAAAACTGTCTTCCACTACTACATACACTCTGCACTTGGAGTCTCAACCTAACCCATTTACTTTTCACGCAGGTAACCACGCCATCAAGACTGTTTTCTGGCGTTGTTAAATATAGGGCCATCAAGACGTTTTCTGGCGCCGTTGCCGGGGAACCATAGCTGAAAGGTTTATCCAAGGATCACTCACATCAAGTCAACTTCATCACCAACTTGTGTAACAACCTAAGCTTGGGGAGGTTGCACCTACGTGAGCATCATCTTATCCATCTTTACCTACAATCATTTTATTTTGTTTTGTTCTTGTCTTGCATATCATCTTTATATTTCGGTTTGCATATTTATATTCAGTTTTGCATTTTTGTGTTGCATTTGTTATTTCGAGTTGCATTAGTGTCATTTTACTTTCAGTTTTGCATAAAAAATTAAAAACACATAAAAACTTGTTAAAATGGGAGATAGAACTAAATTGTGTGACTACACAAACACTCCTAATGATCAATTTATTGCTAAGCCTATCACCACACCTGAGATTACTGCTGAGAGCTATGAAGTTAGTCCTAGTTTGTTAAACTTGATAACTAGGGAACAATTTGGTGGTAGTGCTGTTGAGGATGCCTCTATGCATCTTCATGATTTTATTGAAATCTGTGACATGCAAAAGTTTAAAAATGTTGAAAGTAATGTCTTAAAACTGAAGTTATTTCCTTTCTCACTTAGAGGAAAAGCTAAAGAGTGGCTACATTCATTACCTACTGGTAGTATTAATTCTTGGGATGATTTAAAAGAAGCTTTCATTAAGAAATATTATCCCCCTGTTAAAATACTGCAAAATAGAAACAATATCCTCTCTTTTAGGCAAAATGAAAATGAACATGTTGCCATGGCTTGGGATAGGATTAAACTCATGCTTAGAACTTGTCCATCACATGGGGTTAATGAATGGACCATTTTACACTCTTTTTACAATGGTCTAAATTACATGTCTAGAAATATACTTGATTCAGCTGCTGGAGGTGCTTTCATGGGAAAAACTATATTAGAAGCTAAGAACATTTTGGAAAGTATCTTGCAAAATTATAGTCAATGGCATACTGATAGAGCACCTAGTTCATCTAAGAAAGTGAACTCTATAGAAGAAACAAATGATTTGTCATCTAAAATGGACACCATTCTTGCTTTTATTAATAAACAAAATTTTGAAAATATGCCTTTGCAAGAACTAGTTGGTAATAATCCTGAAAATGTTGATGTCAACTTCATTAGGAACTATGGTAATAATGGGTATGGTAACAACAATTATAACTCTTATAATAAGCCCCCATATGTTCCAAACAAATATACCACTAGTAGTAATGTTTCTAGTGATTTGGAAAACACCATTAGATCATTTATATCTACTCAAAAGGAGCTCAATAAGGAGTTCATATCCAAATTCGAAAAACATGATATTTTGTTTGAAAGAGTAGATCAACTCACTAAGGAAGTTTCCTCATTAAAGAACATCATTATATCTCAAAAAGAAAAAAAGTTGAGGAAGTTAAAATGCTTAGTGAAGTTAAGGAACCATTTGTTGATTTAGAGAAGTGTAGCTTGCATGAATTAATTTCTATCTTACAAAAATTTGCAAGTGATCCTTCTGTTAATATTAACCAGGCTGGTTTTGGTTCCTATATTGCTAATCATGTCTTAAAAGAAAAGATTGCTAGGTACAATCAAGAAGCTATGATACCACCTAAGCTTGGGGATATCTGGATCCCTAAGGTACTAGTAACCATTGGAAAAGAGACACACCATGCCATTTTAGATCTAGGATCTAGTGTCTCTATATTATCTAAAGAACTATATGAAGTCCTTGAACTTAAAAATATTGAGAAATGCTCTATTGAACTTGCACTTGCTGATGATTCCATTAGACATGCTCTAGGAAAAGTAAGTGATGTTATGGTAGAGTTACACATGACTTTTGTGCCTGTTGATTTTCTAATCATGGACATGGGGAATAAAACCTCTAGTCCTATTATTTTGGGAAGACCTTTTCTTCGTACTACAGGTGCCATTATTGATTCAAAGGAAGGGAATGTGAAGTTTCAGTTTCCACACAAGAAGAGCATGGAACACTTCCCAAGGAAGAGGGACACACCAAGGTTCAAGCTCCCTCATGAGCTACGTCCCCTTTGATTATCAAGTAAGTAAGCCTAGCTATATGGCTATAAAGAAAGCGCTTTACGGGAGGCAACCCGGTTGTTTTTGTTTGAGATTTTCTTTGAGTCCTCTTGCTGTAACAAGAGAGTAGTTTGTTAGTTTTGTTTCTGGGATTTTTAATAAAGAACCAAGTTTTACCTATTTTGGGTTTGAAAAGTTGCTATTCATTTTCGGAGAGTTTTCTGCCTGCACGAAGTCTGTGCACGGTTTGATTTTTCATTTTTTATCTGTAACTCCGATTGAGCTGTAATTTGAACTGTAGCTTCAACTTTTCATCCTCTGTATACGTGATTTTTGCAGATTTTTCTGACGAGTTTAAGTAGGGTAGAAAAATGCGTTTTGCTGCTGCTGTTTTTCTGGACAGATTCTGTCTTGATATTGTTTGATGCATTCTTTGAGCTTTTTGCTTGAATCTTTTTGATTCAATTGAGTTTATGAGTAGGCATACAACATTATATACTCTCTGGACATTCATATGAATTTTTGCCTAAGGATTTTATGCAGCAAGGAACCTATTTGTTTATCACTACTAATATCACCCCACAGAAAAGAAATGGGAGAAACGGTGTTTTGAAGTTTTTTCACAGGGATTAGAGGAGCTGCACCAAGAGCTATCCAAGGATGGTGAAGACCATAAGCTTGGGGATGTCAAGACAACCCCACTGACCAACACACTCTCGGTTTGCACACGTCTAACTTCTGTTTTTCGATCAAAGCACTTTATCGTATAAACTTGGAGCGTCTGTTTTTTTTGCTTTTGTTATTTCGGTTTGATTTTTATTTTCTTAAGACCACCACTATCATTTATATATGAGAGAGCTACTGGAAGTTTGGGTTGAATTATGTTGGATGCTATTAAATATATTGGGATAGGGATGTTTGAGTTGATTTTAAAAGATACATATAGTTGCATAATTCATGTGCTTTGAATGAATGTTAATTTGCAAGTGTGTTGTCAAGAGCTATCTTTTACCATGTTTAGATGTTGAATTTTAACTTTACTTGGTTTAACATGGATTGATTAGTTCTATGGACACTTATGCATGCATTTAGATGGTCAACTTTCTCCCTATTGCTAGCCCAAAAATTACAACAAGTAAAAAGCTTGTTTCCCAACACCTTCAACCAAAGTTTTTCCAGTGAGTCCACCATATCTACCTATTAGCTTTATGCTATTCCAAGTATGTTTATCATGTTATATTGTGTTATCTACATTTCTGAATTTAAATGCTTATGTTATTGATTGTCATGGGAAAAATTGGTTAAAAGCTCTCACGAACTTGATGCACAATTTACTTTTATTGCATTTAATAAGCATGAACCATTGTGATTAAAATTATGAAGTTGTGGGCTTGACAATAGTTTTGGTTGGGAGTTAGCCCATATGTGCTGTCACATGGCAAGCTTTCAACATTGCACTTATTTATATTTAGTTGATGTCATGTACTTTTGTTTATGGATGCCTATCATGGGTGAAATGAATGTGGATACTTAGTAAGTTCAAAGAGTTTGTATAAATGGTTAGAGAAATGCCTGGGCCGCTAATCTAAGCCATGCATCATTCATGGTGGAAATTTACAGCATAACCATAATGTTCATTCAGTGATGCACCTCATAATAAAAAGCTATACCCATAGTAAATAAAAGAGTGCTGAGATTGTTCATTGTCTGTTTGTCTTGTTGTTTTGACATGGGCTTGTTCATGTCAAGGGGCAAGAGGTACCCCAGTGCAGTTCTTGATGATACTATTATTACTTGCAATGACCTTTATTTGAATTTACTTTGTGGACCAAAGTGAGTAACACATGGTGTAGGTACTTGTATTCAAGGGACATGAGACATTCAACCAATACATTGTCAAGCACACTGTAACGCCCCAATTTTGGGAAGCTAGAAAAACACAGTTTTTATAGAGCCAAAAATCAGAGTCAACAAAAACTTTTTTAAATGCTTCACTAATGCTTGTGTTTCACTCCTGATTTCTCTGTTTGATCTTGTCTGCTTTGTTGATTGAGTTAACAACCACTGAAAACACTAACCTTTGAACTCAACTAATTTAACATGTCATTTTAATTTTGGTGATCATGTCATGACAAGAGAAATGACCCATAGGTCTTCTCCAATCTTATTTTGGCCAAACTCTTTTTCAAGGATGTCTTGATTTTAAATACAACCCCAAAAGCCTACTATTTTTAGAAAGTAGAAGTTTCCCAAAAATCTAAGTGTTTCCAAAGCTATGGAGATCTATTTAATATCTCCTACTTATTTTTAAAACCTTGATGTGTTGCAAGGATCAACATACCTTATTCTAAAACTCATGTTTTCAAAACACCTTTTGAAATTGATACAAGTTGGAGATATATTACTCCTATGTTTCTTTTTATTCAAGCCTTTTGAAAAATAGCAAAATATGAGTTGAGGTAATTTTTAACATCATCTTGTCATGATTATGTGTGATCACTATATCACCTAATAATATTAAATGTTATGTAAATTTTTGATTGTTATTTGTTTGTGTTTGAATTGCTTGACTTGAGTTTGTTATTTTATGAGTATTCATGTGGTGATTGATTGTAGCACCATTTGATGCACATGTTTTGATTTGGTATCTAAATGTTTGCTTTGCTTGTCTTGTTTGAGTGGAATGTATTACCTCTTTTAGAATTGTGGTGTTAATCTAGAATTTTCCAAAATAGTAAAAACTTTTGTTTGATTTTAGTCAACTCTTGCTTGGTTGATTTAGTTGATTTCTTTAGCCCTCTAGTTTTGTTTGAAACCTATTAGAATCACTTTTATTAATTCTTCTAGATAAAAACTTGGAGACTTTGATCTTCTTGTTTGTTAGCACATAGCAAATCTAGGGCTCTTTGCTAGCAACTCTTAATTCTTTTTGGACATGCAAACCAACCAAGTTGGTTATTGCCATCTCTGTTTTCCAAACCTATCTTTAGTTTTAGGATAACACTTTGTTTCATCACAAATCCATCTAGGATTTTGTTGCTAATCCAATAAGTGACCAATGGTCATGTTAAAAGATACCATTTTGCACACTTCCTCCTAATCACCTCTGAACTCTTTTCTGCAATGTACCTTCACCACTCTCTTGTCCATCATCTATTCTTGCTTAGTGGTGCATTGTTTGCCAAAATTGAGCACTTGTGTGACTAGTGCTTGATTTCAAAGTGGGCATCAGGTTAACTTTCTCTAGCAATCTATTTCTTAACCAAACTTCGTCAAATCAACCACTAACCTTTCTCTTCTCTTTCCCACGGCCAGGACTACTCCACCCCACCCTGGCCCACCTGTCATCCACCCCATTTGCTCACTTGGCCACTCCCCACTCTCCTCTTTCCACCGTGGCCCTATGGGAGCTCACTCCCTTCTCTCCCACTGGCTAAGACACGCCTCCCCGACCACCCTCTCTCTGTCTCCCTCTCCACCGCCCACCTGAGCCAATGGGAACACCCCAAGCTCACCCCTCCCCTTCTTAACCCGAGCCAAACCCTAGATCGGGTTCGAGCTCATTCTCACTCCCTCGTGCACCTCTGGCTCTCATTTCTTCTCCAGAACACGCTCCTGCACCTCCTCTCCCCTCCCACGAAGCTACGCTTCCTCCCTAGCCCTCTGCACCCCAGGAGAAGCAGGTTGTCTCTCGGCAATCGCCGGCGTCGAACGCCGATTGCCGTCGTTCCTCTCCCTCTTTCTTCGCCATTCTTGGCCTCCCGAGCGCGTCTCGTCGAGGGCTATCTCACCCTGCCTTCCTTTTTCTTCTAGGTTCCCGAGCACGTTGTTTCGTCTCCGACCCGAGGAAGTCGCCGCCGTCATCGCCATGGACTCCGTCGAGCTCTCCGTCACCTGAGTACGCCGCCGAGCACGCCATCGTCTCCTCCTTTGCCTCCGACCTCTCCCCTGCATCCTCGCCGCCCCTAGGTGAGCTCTCCAGCGAGCTCGCCTTCCCTGCCTCTCTCTGCTCGAGCACGGCAGCGTCGCGCTGAAGACGATGGCCGAGAGCCGTCGATCACCAGATCGACGGCTGCGTTTGAACGCCGCGCGGTCGTTGACCGTTTTCGTGGTCCGCGCACGCGAGGAGGCCGAGTGGGCCGAATCTGGCTCGCCACGGCCCAGATCTGGGCTGGCTTCGGCCAGATCTGGCCCAGCGCAGCCCAGCTAACTTTTTTTTTCAGATCTTTTTCCATTTCCTGTTTCTGTTTAATATGCATGCTTCGTTTAATTGTTTTGTGATGTATCTGTTAGTGTAATTTAATTAGGGTAAATTTTGTAGTGTTCCTGGGTGCTTGTTTAAACATGCAGAAGTGGGTTCGCTAAAAAATGTTTAGTATATTTTGCATGGCATTAAATCTTGTGAAATGTGTCTTTTCTAGTGTTTTATTTTTAGCAGGAGCTAGGAGTGTCCAAATTGTGTGAATCCAACTTTGTAGGAAAGTTCTTGGGATAAGCTTTCACTGGAAATTTACCCCATAGTTGATTGATGTCTAGATTTATAGTTGTTGTTGTTTGAAAATTATGGCAGTGAGCACTTTGTGCATTTTTCATATTTTCCCTGATTTTTGTTTTGGAGCAAATCCAATTGTGGTAGCTTGTGTTAGTGGCAGAGAGTGAAACCCTAGAGTTTCACTATTTCTAGGCTCATAAAACTCCCTGTGTGAATTATTTGGTGGAAATGTAGTTTCTGCCATTATTTCCTTTAGTTAAATTTTGATGTTTCTTTTGTTCCACATGTGTGTATTACTTAGTGAGTAGCGTCTATGTCACCCCTGGTTTGTAGGTGTATTTTAGTTAGCTAACTTTTGTCTGAATTAGTTCCTTGTGGTTGGATGTTAGTTGTCACTTGTTGGCTCGTTTACTTTAGATTGTTGTCAACCCGCGTTCGTAGTATTGACGGTAGTCCGTTTACTTTTCCGGTACTTTAGGACCGCAAGAGGAGGAGCTGTACGTGGAAGTGGAACCTGTCTACGAAGAAGGGCAAGACCAGGGACACTTTGCTGAGCAAGGCAAGCCACCTCACCACTCTACTGAAATCCTATTATTTTTACAAGCACGTTTTATTTTCAAAACAAAATAATGCATGTTTTATTTCCTTTGTGGCATCTTGCCACCCAAAAACTATTTTACAAAAGATTGTTTGGCCAAAAGATATCTACTAGCATGTAATAGGTTTTATAAGAATAAGTCTTTACTTGAGAAGCCTTCTACTGAAGGCGCTATCAAGAAAATTATATTTTCTAGTAGTATATCCTTATAATCTTATCTCCAAACTATAGGACGGGAGCCTGGATTTGATGGAATGTTTTCGAAAGAAAACCCGAGTCACTGGGAGCGATTGGCGAGAAAGTGCTTTATAAAAACCCATGTTGCTGGGAGCAAATGGAGATGTTTATGAAAACCTGAAGTGCTGGGAGCACTCGGTGAGTTTACGAAAACCCGAGCTGCTGGGAGCAGTCGGAGATGGAGGTTTGTTTACGTAGTCCCTGCTGCCGCCTGAACAATTAACCCATGCAACCACATTACCTGATATGGGTAGGGCTTGACTGGAAGCTTGTTTGTATTAATATGGGGTGACCTCAATTTGCTTAGGGGGTGGCTATGGCCCCTGAACTGGTTGTCACCTAAGAGAGAGGGACATAAAGAGAGTGGGATTAAGTTCGCCACCAGTTGCACCGATTAGGTCCCCTGTCCTGGCGGTCTGACACCATGGGATGGGTCAAACGGTGCCGGGGGGAAACAACCTAGTTGAAGAGGTATCTCTGTATTAGTATGGGCATAGTGAAAAGTCTTGATTAGTGTCCCGACGTTTGACGTATTGCCGTCAGGCAATCCGTGGGGTGATCCGCGGCGGTGACCTATTTGATGTGGTGAAAGTGCACCCCTCTGCAGAGTGTAAATCTATTCGAATAGCCGTGTCCGCGGTCATGGACGGTTGCAAAGGCCACACTGGGCGACTGGTGAAAGAAGAAAAGTTGTTTTCTATTTTGAACTAAAAGAAGAATCGGAAAGGTACCTGGGAGGTACGGAATTTGAGAAAAGATGGTTGGTCTCGGGAGTCAATCAGTCGGATCTCGTGGAAAGAAAAAGGGGTATCCCCATCCTAGTGTCCTTGAAAAGTTTTACAAAGTGTTTTACAAAGATGTGGAGACAGTTCCGGCGATCTCTACAAAAGAGAATTCTATCTCTAAATGTTTCTTTTTAACAAAGATATAGAGATGTCGCATTCTCTATGTCTAAAAGCATCATTTGCAAAAATTAAGCCCTATAGTCATATATAGCAGCTATCCCAGTTTTCGAAAACGCTTTTATTGCATTACCATGAAAACTTAAGCCTGGTGGTGGTCTTGCGAGTACGTAATTGTACTCATGGCTGTGTCCCTGGATATTCCAATGTCCAAATTTTCAACGAGAAGCCCTACGCCGAAGATGAGGAGTACGCCGACGACTACGCCAACTGAGTGTCACCGGTCAACTGCTCTGTGGGAAATGCGTCCGGTTGTGACGAGGGCCGACGCTAGCCGAAAGCTTCCGCTATATCGTATTTAATTCTGTCCTGCGTGACGATGGTTGCAGGTTTGGTCCTGTGACCACCATTTATGTAAGTCTTGTACTAATCGAGTTGGATGATGTAACTCTGTATACCATGTTGGTTATGTGATCGCGATGCACTGATCATTGGGATCGTGATCTGTTTATATAACGTGGGCACCTCAGACTGGTAAATCTGAGGGTCCTGACACACACCACTCATATTTGCTTTCACTTTAAACATTAATCATTCAAGATGCTATGATAGGGGTAATGAGAGCTCCACACCAATGACTACCACATTGCAAGCATTAACTTAAGTAGAAGTGTTTGGAAGTTAGATGAAACTTATTCATGCTTTACCTCTACTTATTTATCTATCCAAAGTGTCCACCTTTTATATTCAGTTTTCATAAGAAGTACTCTATGACCACCATAGGATGTTTTTACTTTTCATTATGCATACATTTGGTCCATAGTACATTCTTGTATGTTACACTTTGCGAATTTATCATTGAACATCTTTACATTGAGTATTTGATATCACTTCATAATTTATCTTGCATATTGTTATTCCTTTGAAGAATGAATCATTTGACTTTATGTAGCAATAGTAATCACCTTTGATATCCATTGATAGTATTAAAATGCAAAGTCCATGTTAGTTTTATCACCTTCATACTCGGGACGAGCATGGGTTAAGCTTGGGATGTTGATGCATGTAAAATGCATACATGAACTTTACATTTTATTACATGTTATTCCATGTTATTTGCATCATATAAGGGTTATATTCATGATTTATATTAAGTTTTGGAGATAATTAACAATCTCCCCATTTTTCTGGAATTAACCCTGCACTGTCAGAAAACCCCTTTTTTCTATATTTTGATGTTTCAGGGACCCAAACGACGTCCAAATGACCTGAAATTTTACGGGGATCACTTTTTTTTGGAAGGAACGAAACGTAGGCGCAAAGGAATCAAAGAAACGGAGACCAGAAGGCCAAAACAAGTGGACCCACGTGGCCAGATTCTCTGACCGCGTGGGACCCCTCTTCCTGGCCCTCGGGCCTCCGCTGCTGTCGATCTTTCTTCCCGAAGCTTCGTCTTGACCTAAAAATGACTATATATAGACCCCCCAGGGCTTTCGCGAAAGGGAGCGCCACCGAAACACAGAAACCACGAAACAGAGACCTGGAGCTGAAGATTGGAGGGGGAAAACTCCGGCGGGGCGCTGCCGGTGTAGTCTCCTTCCCCTCCAACAACATCTCCACCGACACCATGATGAAGAGGGAGTAGTCCACCCCTAGACTATGGGTTTGTGGAAGTAACTTATGTATCTCTCCTCTCTATGAGCTTTAATTAGTACCGTATGAGCTGCTGAACATGATTACGGTCATCTATGTAATTCCTTTGTGGTGGATCTTTATTATGAGTTAATACATGTTTGAGATTGCAATGGTTTTGTTTCAGTTATGAAAGTAGATGCATATTATGTACCCCGTTCTTATTTACTTGTCATGATCAAGCATGTTTATGAGAGCGTGTGAGGGGGAACGTGTGCATTAGTTGGAGTAACGGGGGTGGCTAGTGCAGTGAACGTGACAGATAGTTCTGCGATCCACTTGGGTTTTCTACCTTACTTTGTTGCCTCACTAGGGATAAACAAAAATACCATGCTACCGGAGAGTGGATGTGACCTTGGCCACTACCTCGATGACTAGATCTAGCATGTTCTTATTTTAACTTCATGTCATTGAACTTATTGCTATGCTCTGATTTATCTTAATTACTAAGGTGTTATGATTTAGTTCGCATCTTGGTGGAGCATAAGAGAGAGAACAACTTATACTTGAGATCTCTATGTTAGGACGTGATGCCCATATTATTAATAACTTGTCAAACCATGTCTTGCCATCTTTCATGTTAATTTTAGTGTTTCATTGTCTACCACGTTATCAAGAGAGAGTGCATTTGTGAAACCATGAACCCCGGTCCATTTTTAATCATAAGAAACACCTTTCCAACACTTTTATCACCACTTTTGTTTGCTGCCATTATTAAATCCGAAAATACAAAAACACTTTTACATCTTGCATACATTATAAAAAACCCAAAAATATCATTTATCATTACTACCACCATCCTTGCATATTTATTTTACCATCATTGCATATTTACTACTGTTTGCATATTTATTTTATTATCATTCTCACACCTTGTGCTTGACAACCACTTGGTGAGGTTGAGGGCACAAAACAATTTATTTTGTTGCAGGTTCTCAAGAGAAGGATAAGGAGATAACACCTGAAATACTGGTTCCCCGAGAGTTCGATATTAAACCCTCGAGTCACCCCTCGTGGGGAAAACTGTCTTCCACTACTACATACACTCTGCACTTGGAGTCTCAACCTAACCCATTTATTTTTCACGTAGGTAACTCCACGCCATCAAGACTGTTTTCTGGCGTCTGTTATAATAGCATCATTGGGTATCAACCCAACTTGGTTGGGGACCAACAAGCTAAAAATTGATCAATAGGTGTTGTTGGAGGGCATTGGAGACTTGGCTACTTCATGAAGAATTAAGAGATCTTCATCAATTATATTCTCTCAAGCCAAGTCATTTGGATTATATTGTTCTATTTCATATCCAATGTTCCTCCTTGCGGTAACTTTTATTTAAATCATATATACATTGAAAGTTGCTTGCACCCTTACATGTGTTAGGTTTTGTACCTTGCTAGTGTTTGTTTATGTTGTGCTCTCTACTTACTTATCTTGGGTAATCAAGTATGTGTATGTTGGTTTGCACACCACTTACTTATGTTGAGCCTTATTGCCATTATTTGATATCTTATCTTGTTGGCTCTCTTTTGAGAGATTAATGGACTATCACATTTTGGGGGAGTGATATGCTTTGTGCACTTCACACTCCTAAAAATATGTACGTGAGGAATACCACTTAGTGTTGATATATCAATATTATCTACTCTCTATGTGGTATGTCACTCTCGTGAGAAATTCAAATTCTATAATGTCCATTATTTATCTCTAGTTGGTTTTGTTTGCCTTTTGTTAAGAAAATTGGATTATCACATTATGGGGGAGTAATAAGCTATGTGCATATTACAAGCCTAGAAAATGTGAAAATGTGAGGTATTGCCACATAGAAGTGATTTTGTTAATAATCTTATTCCTATGTGACATGTTGCTCAAACAATTCCATATTTGCTAAAATGATGTTGTTTATTCACTCTTTTGGATCTTGTTTGCGATGAAACTTCTTGGTACGGCTTTCCCCAAATTTGTTTGCATATATCTTGTTGGGAAATCGATTGCTTCATGCTACTCTTTGTAGTTGCTTTGCATGATCGCGTGAATATTTGAAGCTTATTGCAAGAGTGGCTTGGAAAAGGAGTTTGAGTGAACATTCATGTTTATCTCTAAGCCATCATATATGTGAAGAAAATAAGATAAAGTGCAAGAGGATACATGAAGACGGAGCTAAGCAAGGCTCTCCCATAATGGAGTATGGGGGAGCATTTGGATAAGTCTTTATCAAGCAATGTGCTAGCAAGCACAATCAAGAAAGGTGGTCCAATTTGAGGGAGTCAAGATCGTCTTCATCTAGCTCAAGTGGAATGCGCAAGGCAAATGTATGATCTTGATAGGGTTTCTATTTTACCGGTCTCATGGTGTTAGTGGGAGACCGGGTTATAGGATAGACGACGTACTATCAAGAGGGGCTCTCGAGCGAGTAACTTGATCGCATCTTTGTGGAGAGCTCAAACCTTTGCATAGTTGGCATATCATCTTTATTGGTTCTTATTTGGCTTTTATCCATGTGAGAATTTAGAGTTTGTGTTCATCTCCATATCAAGCTCTAGTTCATCAAAAACGGATTTCATATGCATTTCTTGTTGTGTTTTTGATGTTGAAGGTTTTACCGGTTTGTCTTTTCTATGAGAGGTCAAAGTCTCTCTTTGTTGCTTCCTCCTCACATGATGGACTATGATGTTTCTCTGCATGATCTGGGAGAGCTCTTCGTTGCGATTCCAACATGCCCAAGATCATCAAAATCGGAGTCCGGATGAAAAAGTTATGTTCGTTTTCGTGTTGGTGTTGCTGCAGAATTTCCCAGGTTGGAGGCTCCGGTCTGCGCGCTTCATTTTTTGTCCCAAACGCGGACAGCTACTGGTCCCTGGTCCGGATACTGCCCGGAATGTCTCCGGAGTCTCCGGTGTCTCCGGTGTAAGTTTCCTGCAACGGCTCTTTTTCTGGGGACCAATAAAAATGCCCCCTTCTTCCCCAAAGCAATCAGCTCTTCCAAGCATGAATTTCCCCCCTCTCTCACCTCCATTGTTGACCTTGGAAAGCTTGCCCCTCTCTCAATTCCTCCCATGATTCTTGCATATCTTTGAGGGAAAAGAGAGAGGAGATCTAGATCTATATTTCCACCAATCCATCTCTCCTGAAAGTGAGGGGAACCCTTTGGATCTAGATCTTGGAGTTCCATTTGTTGAGTTCTTCTTTGTTCTTCCTCTCTTCTCCCCCCATAAGCATTAGTTGCTTTTGGTGGGATTTGATAGTGAAGGATTTGAACACTTGTGTTCTTGCCATTGCTTTTGTGCATCGGTTTGTGCTCTCCACGACGATTCGTGGAAGTGAAAGTTTGTGAGCTTGTTACACTTAGGTCTTTGAACCCTAGACGCGTTTTGTGATGGTTGAGGCCTTTTGTGGTCACTTGGGAGCTCCCAATCCTTTTGTGGGTTGTGCCTCAAGATTGTTGTAATGGCTCCGGATTCCGCCTTGAAGGATTCCGATATTGGAAGGTGAACCAAGCTTTTGGGCAAGGTTCATCGGAGAATAGGGTGATGCCATTTGTGGCGTTTGAGTTTGAAACTCACACCCCTCCAACGAGACGTACTCCGCTAAAAGGAGGAACTCGGGAATACATCATCGTCTCCGCGTGCCTCGGTTATTTCTCTACCCGAGCTCTTTACTTATGCACTTTACATTGTGATAGCCTTCGTGCTTGAAATCTTATATATTGCTATCACTTTGTTCCTTGTCTTGCTTGGCATAAGTTGTTGGTGCACATAGGTGAGTCTAGTATATTTAGGTTGTTGGCTTGTTAATTTAAACACCTAGTTTTATTCCGCAATTATTAAGCCTAAATCGGAAAAGTTTTAATTCGCCTATTCACCCCTCTCTAGTCGCGTTTTGTGATGGTTGAGGCCTTTTGTGGTCACTTGGGAGCTCCCAATCCTTTTGTGGGTTGTGCCTCAAGATTGTTGTAAAGGATCCGGATTCCGCCTTGAAAGATTCCGATAGTGGAAGGTGAACCGAGCTTTTGGGCAAGGTTCATCGGAGAATAGGGTGAGGCCATTTGTGACGTTTGAGTTTGAAACTCACACCCCTCCAACGAGACGTACTCCCCTAAAAAGGAGAAACTCGGGAATACATCATCGTCTCCGCGTGACTCGGTTATTTCTATACCCGATCTCTTTACTTATGCACTTTACATTGTGATTGCCTTCGTGCTTGAAGTCTTATATATTGCTATCACTTTGTTGCTTGTCTTGCTTAGCATAAGTTGTTGGTGCACATAGGTGAGCCTAGTTTATTTAGGTTGGTGGCTTGTTAATTTAAACACCTAGTTTTATTCCGCAATTATCAATCCTAAACCGGAAAAGTTTTAATTCGCCTATTCACACCCCTCTAGGCGACATCCTTGTCCTTTCAAAAATGTACATAGAAACTATGCACGTCGACGAGTAGGTTTCCCGTGCTTGGTTTTGAGTTTCGTCGACCGTAACTTCTCGATTTCGAACCGATGTTTGGAACTTTTTTAGACAAATTTTGTCAAATTCATCGCACTCGATTGACCGTTTGAAATATCGTTTGTTGAGCGTGTTCATCTCGACGTTTTGCACAACTTTTGTGTTGTAACTTTTCTGTTTTGGAGATCATATACGAGTAAAGTTTGTACTTCGCATATGTACGTTTATACTGCGCTTAGCGTACGGTGTTCTTACCTCTATCACCGCCGCTCGCCGCCGTAACTTTCACCGGCGCAGTAGCAGCTATAGTGCTTGGTGTAAATGCGTTTGTAACCTCCACCACCGCATCGCCGCCGCGTCGTTCCATCGTCGTACTCATCACCGGTGTTGAGGTAAGGTAAACTCACCACAAGAAGAGTTGAGAATACATAAAACAGAGACGTACACCGCTTCAAAATTTGCTCCCAGTGAAACGGGTCTGGCTAACTCTTTCTGGTCAACCAAACAGGCTGTACAACGTGACGGAGGCCGCGTTTTTCCTAGACCAGACCTGGAGGTAACCGAACACGTCCATATTGGCCGGCCATGGTTGGAACACCGTCTTCTGCATCTAGAGGCTCTTGTCGGGCAGCTTTTGGACACGTTAAAAAAAACTGTTTTGCTATTTCTCACTCGAGTGAGAATTAAGTTAGAACTCACTCAAGATTTTTATCGTAATTCGTGTGGGATGTGAGTTACATACGGTTGCGCATGAGTTGCAACTGAGATTTTCCCAGTTACACATGAGTTGCAACTAAAAATTTTCAATTGCACATGGATTACACATGATTTGCACATGCAACTGGATGACGTCATTTGAGTGAGAATTCTCTAGTGAGCCCTAGTCATTGCCTAAAAACATGCCTTTTGGAGGTGACAATGCTCCAATACTCGTGTGGCTTTCTCCTGATTTTTCTAGCATCTGGAATCGCTTTTCGACCGGTTTTTGTAATAATCTCAATCAACTCTGTTCCGCGGTGTGAGCTTGACCACCTAACATGGATGACGATTCCAAGTCTTGTTTCATCCGGCGTACTGTTCTGCAAGTTCCCACGTGATCAATCAATTTCCCCCCAACTCTAGCTTCACGTTGCACATGAGCTACTTCAATTATTTGCGTGACATGCTGGACGAGCTTAAAGAATCGACGATCGATTATTTGTTCACGCGTCATTGGCAACTGGTTAGGGCTCACTCATGGATTCAAACAGTTTTCATTAGACCGAAGACAGGACTCTGATTGTTTACAGTAAGCTGAAGTGTCGCAAGCGTACGGGATTCTCCAGGGGAATAAGAAAAGGGAAAACCAACGGGAAGTTCCCCCGATTTGACGCGAATTGTCGAGGTGCATCTTTGTCGCGTTGGTTAACCTGGGGGAGAGAAGCAACGTTGATCTGATCCATCCGCTTAGGCTGGCTGCACGGTACGCTGTTTTGCCTGCTTCAATCTGCATGCTCACTCTGCCAAAAAAGAACTGCATGTTCACCACATCGATTCTACGATTTGTTGGTCCGGATTGAATCAGGGAACGCAAGTAGTGTACGGTCCTCGACCTCGAGTACAAGACAACCGTGGCGATCGCGAGATACAGCGACGGGCGGCACGTCATTCCGGACAGGCAGTGCAGAAATATTTTTGGGACAAATTTGATTTCTGGCTGGTCCTTCCAGTCGACGGCGACAACCCCCGCCTGCTGGTAGGATCTCGTCCTTGTGAGTTGCTGATTATTTATTTTATTTTTTTAACATAGAGGAAAAAAAGCTCTGCCTCGTCTCATTAACTAAAACATATAATTACCTAGTTAACTAAGGAAAAACCGGGCAAAAAAGCTACAAATAAACTAATGTTGTCGTGGAACATGACCACATTGGGCACCGTAAGCTGATCTGACTATTCACATGAAGTGCACACACGCCACTGGAGGAGAGATCACCGTCGAGATTGTCACTGAGTGTCTTTGTCATCACTTCTCCCAAAGCCCGTGACTCCGACATTTCACATTCGACGATCACAGACACAGTTCTCGTCGTCTCATGGATACAACAAAGTCATTATTCAAGAAACATTTAATAAATCATCAATACAACAAAATATTATCATCGCAATTATTGCTTCTAAGGCATAGTTCTAACAACAACGACGCCTCCAAGGAGTAATGCCGCCCACACCCATCGCGCACCCTGTTCCCTAATCGACCAGCAAAGACAATAGTTGGAGAGTTGCCCATCGCCGATATCTAGAGCGTCCTATCGCCTTAGGAACCTAAGCCGAGCACCGCCGTGTGGAAGGTCGGAGTCACCAGGCTAGACAACCGCGCTACTCCCGTGATCACAGCGGCCACCGCCATCGCTAATAAATGAGGGCCGCCACGCTCGAGCTGAACGACGCTCGCGCCGCGAGCTAGGACAGCCTCGCTGCCACCACCCGCTGCAAGCGCTTAGCCCGATGGCGTAAGTCACATCGGCGAGGCGATGGAGGTGGTCAGCCCTGAGATGGGGCTCCGCTCGAGCCTCTAAGGAGGCGACGCGAGTAAGGTTCCCTCGGTTGCTTATTTGGGGTTAGCGTTGTCCCATAAACCGAGCAAGAAGGGCGGCCGCCCAGGGTCCAGAGAAGAGAAGGGAGCAAAATGGTAACCTATATAGTAATCCTTATGTTATTTTACATTACACCCAATAAACTATTTAATATTCACCCTATAAAAGTTTCAGGGTGTGTTTGGCAGCAATTTTTTTTGGAATATTCTGATTAATAAAAATACTACATTTAACATACTTTGACATGTTTAGCTGTAGCTATAAAAAATTGCAATATTGAAAACCATGGTATCCTCATTTTTTTTAAGTGTTGGAAAATGTGGTCCAACCTTCTCTTTGTTTTTCAAAAACTGAGAAAGGAGAAAAATCTTAATTATTGGTTGCGCGGGTACTGAAATACTATGATATTCATATATTTTGGTTTTGAAAAAAATAGAGATTCCAAACAGAGGCTCAAGTATGAATGACTTTTCCGGCCAACAATGCACGGGTCTGAATATGATTTTCACTTATAATATGTCTAAAAATCATATAAATACATATGAATAAAAATATTTCAAAAGACAAAATGCAACAATGCCATTTATATAGCCTAATGTACACTTCAAAAGTATTTACATGTTTAATTCCATGCAATACATTTTATATCATAAACTGACGGGGGGACATGTATACAACAGATAATGACAAGCATATTGCATAAAAGAGGGTTAAATAAAATATACATATGCAGACATACTATAATCCACACCAATTTACATTACTGGTGATTACTCTAAACAATGTTATATCAATACCAAGTACGGAGCATGCACACTTTGTTAAATTTTGACTTGTTATATATTTTGAACACGGAAAAGGAGTAAGAATAAATTGGTTCAGTTTATACTCTAAAAGTTTCTATAAATATGCTTAATTTATCATACACTAGAAACCGCTATTGAGGTATTTTTTAGATCGTACTCTTTGCAGATCTTTACAATAAACATATATCAATTATATAGATTATGCATTATAGAAAAAATAGTTTTATAACAGACTTTTGTTATAAAATACATCTTACTCCCCTTCCGTGATATCCGGTACAAATAAAAAAAGTGAGTCTAGCTCGCTTGATTTGGGAAGTGAATGTACAACACAACCACAAGGTTCAAATCCTCACGGAAGCAGATTTGACTTCTTATTATTTAAAAACTGGTTGTAGCAGCTTTGCCTACCTTATTTCTTAAAAAAAACTATTATTTAGTAACATTGCCAATTAGTGGTTAAACTATGTCAACGGATGGAAAAAAATTAATATGCTAAAAGGAAATAGAGAAGTATAAAAGTCCAGTAAAATGTGGATCGCCCTAGGCCAAAAATTTGGGGTGCACAACTGAATCGTGGCGTTGCCCAATGTACATTGCATACATGCCATAGTGAGACGGATTTGCAGGGTAATGGGAAGCAAGAGTGGTGGAAACAAACCAATCGACGAGGATGGCGCACAGCACCAACATGACCACACAATGACACAAAGTTTACTTCTAAAGAGATAATCACACACGGTACACAAAGGTTTTGGTAAAAATGCGCAATAGATGGCGTATGCCCGTGACCCCTCGTTAATGCTTGTACAGGGTAAAAAAACACTGGTTCGATTAAAACTTGTTTAAATCTGGCACATTTTGATTTAGGTTTAACAAAGTCTCCAAATAAACATTTGAATTCCCGACGTGAGACAAGTATTTTATGATTAACGATGGTTACATTTTAGGGAGTGACTTTGGAGTGTTCGTTTTAGAATTTACTAACCAGCAAACACAATAGAATAAAAGTGATGTAGGTGAGATGATACAGTTGACACGATGTTGTTGGGACACACGATGCAATTGAGAGGATGTAGTTGAGACAAGCAATGAAATTGCATCATGTTGTCAACTATACCGCCCTCAGGTACATCCTTGTAAACTACACAACTCTCAATAGCATCACTGTCAACTGCACCACTCTCAATCGCATGTTGAAGGAGGACTGGAGGAGTAGCCAATTTTATTCCCACCTCGAGTGAGATAAGATTACACTGAAAAATAAGCCCCAGGTTCAAGTGGATCATGTTCTGTCGTTGAAAGAATGTAACTGACAAGGTGCAACACAATTGACATGATGCAATGCAAAGCACTGTTTGGAGGGCACATTTGAGAAGAAAAAATACAATTGTAAGAAAAAACAATTGCCACTTAGCTACTGAGAAAAATAAGCACAATTGAAAAACGACGCAATTGTAAAGTGAAAACACGGTTGAAAAGAACACAATAAGGAGCACATACAGAGTTGAAAAAACAGGGTCAAGAAGAAAACTCGTTATTGAAAAGACGCCGTTGAGAAGTGAAAACTGAGTTCGGAATTAAGACACCATCGAGAATAAAAACAGAAAACCGTTAATATATTTTCATGTGGTTACAATGCACTGGCTAACCAAATACAAATTTTAATCTCGACAGAAAAATAAAACCTTGCGTTCACTAAATTAAGCCAACCGCGGACTGTTTATATATGTTAAAACAAAGCATACATACCTACAGTAGTATTTCAAAACTGTCACTTGTTCCGTTACAAAAAAGGCGTCACATGTGAGTGATAACTATTATACCTTTTCAACCATAGGAAGTATCTGTCCGGATTCAAAATGACAAAACATAGAGAATAGGCCAGTGGTGCGCCAATCTAAAACACCTAAAACACGCCACATTTGACCTCCCACATGAAAGTTTGATCCTCCAAAGGAACATGGAGAGGCGCATGTGTGAAACAAATAAAAGCGGAATAACTAAATGTTGGGAAAAAAACATACGGTACAGGCCACAGGGGCATGCCCCTCCGGTATATATACACCGTCCGAGAGGCTCCTCTCTGATTGCCATTCACTCGTCCTCCGCAACCGCACCTACCCATCCAAGCCAGAGCCAGAGCCAGAGAGCGGGCGGGGAGCGAGACGAAGTGACGGAGAGATGACCAAGGACGTGGAGATGGCGGCGCGGAACGGCAACGGCAACGGCGCCGTCGCCGGCGAGCCGTACTACCCTCCTCCGGGGCAGGGCGGCGACGTGGACGTGGACGACGACGGCAAGCACCGGCGCACCGGTAAGCAACAGGACAAAAGCTCTGTGCTCAGCTCAATTACCTCTTGCGTCGCTGCCAAAATTACACCAGCGCGCCATGCACATGTCATGCCTCCAGCTAGCTAGCTCTTCATGGCGCCACCAAAAGCTGCCGCCGCGGCGTGCGTGGTCGCTTTTCCCGCCGGCCGCGTCGCCGCCGCGCGTGGAACATGTGCGTTGCTGCTGTCCGTGTGTTGGTAGGGCACGTCGATCCGACGACGGAGTTCGGGTGCGGATTTGCTTCCCCTTGTGGGGGACCGCAGGCGACGTGAGCGTATGCTTCCTCGCCATGTCCTCTCTACCGTTCGCGTCCATTCCGCCATTTTGGACCGTCGAATCGAGCATCCGATGGCCGAGTAGCATCCAAACGTACCAACAAAGGCTGACGCCGGCCTGGTGGAAACGGAACTTAGGTGGCGATGATGGCCGGGGAAAAAGTTTAGCTGTATTTTGTTGGTTTTCGCCGTGGGCGGAAGAAATTGTAGTATCATGCTTGCCTTGCCCAGACTCGATCTTGTGTTTACGGTTCTCGGGAAGTTCTCCTTTTGGTTGTTTGGTGTCCCAACCCCCGACGGAACGCGCCTCCTCGATCGGGTGTTTCTCTAATTCGTTCATAATCACACGCCTGTATGGGAAGAGAACAAGAACAAACACACATCACCCGGCCTGACGTGCACGTCCCAGCTGGAGTAGATCATTTGTCTCCAGACGAATGTATTTGCTAATTAATTATATTAATTCGTCAGTCCAGATGAGTCCTCACATCACATGGCCCCCAAGCATGGGTCGCATGTCGGTCCAACGGTCAAACTCGGACGGAAACGCCACAGCTGTTCACTGTGCATCACTACTCTACAAGTTGTATACTCTACTCTACTCGAGAGAGGATTTGGTGCATTCGGTACCAGTGATCCCGGTTTTGATTTTTTCTTAAAATGTTACTTTTGAGTTTCAAAAAACTCCAAAAAATTTGTGTAAAGTTTCGGATGAAAAAACTTTTTATTTCAGGCTACAGAAAAATAACAAATTCGTGGATCTGTAAAGTAGTAAAAAAAAAACCCCCATTCTGTCTCGAATTTGATCTATAAAGTATTCCACTCGTGTAAAAATTTTGGCCAAAAATTGTTTTTCATTAACTTCTGGGCAAAAAGGAGAATTTTCTGACGAATACAACGTGTATATAGCGCTATTTAAACCAAATCTTTGACACAGGGTGCAATAAAAGTAATTTTTTTGCGAAACTTTTTGTACGGATGCAATACTTGATAATGTTTGCCCGCCAGTTTAAATTTTTTTGATCTTCATTTGAATTACTAATTTATTTTTGAATATTGGTTGCGCCGGTACCCATGTGCCACAACTTATTTTGTTTCATTTACTCACTAGTAGGAGAGAAACGTGATCCCACTGCTTATGACACCAGAGAGTGTTATTACCGTAACACTGGAGAAGGATGCACTCCTCTTAGTTAGTTTCATTTACTTAATTACAAGTAGGAGAGAAACGTGGTCTCGCTGCTTGGCTGTCCATCTCGGTGTCTTGGGTAGCGACGTAGCGTGGATGCTCCACATGGAATTACAGGCACTTTATAGATTCCTTCGCCAGCACGTGTTGGCCGAAAAAAAAACTAGTGTAGTTCACCGTACCTTTTTGACTAGTAGAGATGCTGGTCGATAGCGAAGCACGAAGATACCAGCGGGCATCGATGGTCAGAGTCAGACCGAATGAGCTCATGATCGACGACTGCCCATTTCGCCTGCCGACCTGTTCGGTGGTGTGCTAACTCGTCAATCTCAACAACTCGAATAATTCTGGCCTCTCTTTGGCTGGTCTTCCCCGTTTGTTTCCTGCCCAGCAGAATATTTTTCCTTGACGCCAACAAAGATGTTCTCTCTTTTCCTTCAAACAAACAAACAATAGAATCAAACAAAAAAAGATGTTCTCTCTTTTCCTTAACCGAGAGAAGTCGTACGGTGCCGCATGGTCAAGTTTTACTTTCCGTTTTTCCCTGCAAAATAAATTTTAATAGGAGCGGAAGATACTTGTACACACCATGAATGTTTTGTCTTTTGAGACTCGAGCTGTTCGGCGATACTACCGGCTAGAGGTAGAGTCTGCTCGGATGAGATCAGCTCACCGACGAACGGGAATTGATGCATGCGCCGTAGGGCTGCCGTCTCTGACCTTCGGGCACGCACATCTACCCGGCCGCGCCCTAACCTAACCATGACTTCATATACTATTCGTAGGGAAGCTAGTCAATGGTCCTATGCCACACCAAACCAAACGCATATCATGGGGCCTCTCAGATCATCAAGGGGCATTCATGAGGACTTGTGTTGAACTTTGTTGGACTTGTCAATTATTTGTTTCAACTTGTCTGTTGGTATATAGGTTCTGTGTTAAGTCAATGTGTGCATGTGCATTCGTACATCCGTTTTTAAATGAACTGTTGTTTGCTATTTTCAGTTTTCCCTATATTTTGTTTTTAAGTCATATAGAGATAAACGATAGTAAGCATCACGATTTTTTTAAATAGACAACATTAAGAGTGAAATTTCAACTTGGGGGTATGGATGCAAAGCGGGTCCCATTAGAATCCCGCCTCTAGTTCATTTTGTGATCAATAGTTAAAAAAGTTCAGATCAAAATTTGAACTAGGAATCATAAAATAAATTTGGAGTGGGGTTTTGACGGATCCTGCTTGACACTTTATTGGGGGTCGAGGATTCTGCATTTCAAAGGAATTTAATAGTATGTTTTTTGGGTTCATTGATTTGTAGTAGGATTGAAATCCATATTTATTTACAAAATGTACGAAGTAACTTTTTGCAGTACACTTCATGGAAAACTTCCATTGACCCCAAAAGAACTCGTTACTCCTTTGAATCTTTGATTCTTAATTTTGAAGATATCGCTGGGTTCCATTACCAAAACATAAAATGCCAATAAATAGTATTCATATATAACATGTCCGAAAATGTTAACACTAAAACCATTTAGTCCCAATTATTTTATATCGTTGTATTTTGAAGGTTTTACTTATCTTTATTATTTGTTGTCCAAATAATTCTTGTTTTAATCTTTGTGGTCATGAGATGGAGTGGATTTCAAAAGAAGCTACGACAGTGGTGAGAATAGACCTTCCGGCATGTTTGGATTGAAGCCACACCTTGCCATGACCATGCCACATATTAGACATGCCACACTCTCTTAGTCTAGTGTTTGTTTTTTTGTGGTGTGCCATAATTTATTAGCAGCCGACCCCACATGGCATACACGATTTCTTACCAAGTCTTGCCACAAGCGTGGCCAACAATCTTCTCACCACAAAAGTTGTGGCGTGCCACACATTTGCAAAAAGAGTGAAGACTGTGACATGTGTAGGCCTCAACCAAAGAGACCCATCATCCAACGTCCGATGAAGGGTGGGACTGAGGGCTGAGGGGGCGTCGAGGGTTCCACTAATTTTTAATTGCTAGAGTATATATTATGCAAGTATTAGCACTATGCTAGATATATCCTATTGTTTTTTACCCCGAATGAGTTTGGCAACTTCTGCATTTTGAAAATCATTTGTCAGGAAAACTAAGAAATTTCCAGATATATATGTATCGCAAAGCGGCAAATTTTGGGCCAAAATATTGTGTCCACATTCCATGTTTGAGAGTTGAGACCATCCTAGTCCGGCCATCTTCGGTCCAGCTATCCAACGCCTCTTTCTCTATGAGAAGAGAAACCGTAACATTTCAACAGCAATTTGAATGCGAAAACAGTACCACAAATTTCAGAATGGTTTGCAGGAAAGGACTAACAATTTGTACAACTTGTTGAGCAGGGACGGTATGGACTGCGAGCGCGCACATCATCACGGCCGTCATCGGCTCCGGCGTGCTCTCCCTCGCGTGGGCGACGGCGCAGCTAGGCTGGGTCGTTGGGCCGATCACTCTGATGCTCTTCGCGGCCATCACCTACTACACCTCCGGCCTCCTCGCGGACTGCTACCGCACCGGCGATCCGGCTACCGGGAAGAGGAACTACACCTACATGGACGCCGTCGCAGCCTACTTAAGTAAGTCTCGAATGAACTGAACTGACGAACCTCTTTGTGATTCAAGCCATCATAGTTAGTCACATATATATGATGCACTAACTATGTTCATGTGGTTATTTGTGCAGGTCGCTGGCAAGTCTTGACCTGTGGTGTCTTTCAGTACGTCAACTTGGTGGGAACTGCAATTGGGTACACAATTACAGCATCGATCAGCGCGGCGTAAGTCGACTCATCTGTCGAAAAAATTACAGTGAAATGCAGTACTTGTTGTCTGAGACTTTTGACTGAATGGTGAACAAATCGACAGGGCTATAAACAAGGCCAACTGTTTCCACAAGAACGGCCGCGCAGCCGACTGCGGCGTGTACGACTCCATGTACATGGTTGTCTTCGGGGTAGTTCAGATCTTCTTCTCCCAGGTCCCCAACTTCCACGATCTCTGGTGGCTCTCCATCCTCGCCGCGATCATGTCTTTCACCTACGCGTCCATCGCCGTAGGCCTCTCCTTGGCGCAGATCATATCAGGTACGATGATGACTATCATCATCGAGAGGCCAAGCTCACCGGTGCATACTGGATGATATGCCTTTTAATCCATTTCTGATGGAGTATCTATTGCTACTACACCGTCTCATATCCTCCTGTGATTTCACTAACAGGTCCTACTGGTAAGACTAGCCTGACTGGCACTGAAGTTGGAGTAGACGTTGATTCGGCACAGAAGATCTGGCTCGCATTCCAAGCGCTCGGCGACATCGCTTTCGCCTACTCTTACTCCATGATTCTGATCGAAATCCAGGTAATTAAGCACCGCGTTACAAAGTTCAGAGCTTCACAATCCGTGAACGGAAAAAAGCCACTGTCGTTGTCCTCGGTTTACAAGGCTCTTCAGTAACTCTGAAAATTTCAAACTGCAGGACACGGTGAGGTCTCCACCGGCCGAGAACAAGACGATGAAGAAGGCGACCCTGCTGGGCGTGTCGACCACAACGGCGTTCTACATGCTCTGCGGCTGCCTCGGATACGGGGCGTTCGGCAACGGCGCCAAGGGGAACATCCTCACCGGCTTCGGCTTCTACGAGCCCTACTGGCTCATCGACTTCGCCAACGTCTGCATCGTCGTGCACCTGGTCGGCGCCTACCAGGTGTTCTGCCAGCCCATCTTCGCCGCCGTAGAGAGCTACGCCGCCTGGCGCTGGCCCAACTCCGGGTTCCTCACACGCGAGCATCGCGTCTCCGCCGGCAAGCAGGTCGGGTTCAGCCTCAACATGTTCAGGCTGACGTGGAGGACGGCGTTCGTGATCTTTAGCACCGTGCTCGCCATCCTCATGCCCTTCTTCAATGACATCCTGGGGTTCCTGGGCGCCATCGGGTTCTGGCCGCTCACGGTGTACTTCCCCGTGGAGATGTACATCCGGCAGCGGCGGATACAGAAGTACACGACCAGGTGGGTGGCGCTGCAGACGCTCAGCTTCCTCTGCTTCCTGGTGTCGCTCGCCGCCGCCGTCGCGTCCATCGAAGGGGTCACCGAGTCGCTCAAGAATTATGTGCCGTTCAAGACCAAGTCATGATCGATGACGAGGGCTTGCGAGTCGTGAAACAGTAAGTGGTTGTTAACTTAACCTTGCTTGCTGTGTGTGAGAAATCATAATCTGTTCGAGCTCGGTGACCCGGGTGCGTACACCCGGTAGTGTTGTTCAGGAACTTGAGGGATGGGAGAGATTTAGAGAGCATCCTATCCTACAGGCTACAGATATTGGTCCTGAGTTCTGATTTCCTGTATAGAAACTTGAGTTCATACAAGAATTTTTTTAAGGATACGCGGACGTATCGGTTTCAGAAAGAAAAGGCCAAGAGGCCGTTTACAACGCGTTTAGGCACAAACGCCTGAAACGCCATCTACCGAAAAAGCAAAGGAATCACTCGCCAACCCTCCACCTATCTACGGGTCCTAGGCCACCCCTGAACAACCTAGCTGATCGCCACAAGTCGGCCTCGACCTCTACCATCCTGGTGGCAGCCTCTACCGATGGTCTATGACCATCGAAAACTACATTGTTCCTGTGCCTCCACAAACTCCAGCAGATTAGAGTGATCGCGGTCCACAAATCCTTCGCCTCATTGCCTCCAAGCGTCTTTAGAGGCAGCCACTCCTCTAGACGGGCATCATGGTCAGGGATCCAGTCTGCTCTCCCCCATCTGCTCAGGAAGGAGGACTAGACTTCCCTGGCTAAGACACATCCGAGCAGCAGGTGGTCAATATCTTCCTCCACCTGATCACAGAAAGGGCAAGCAGCCGGCCTAGGCAGCCCCCGACGCCCTAGGCGGTCAGCCGTCCAGCATCTCTTGCTCAGTGCTAGCCAAAGGAAGAACTTGCACTTGTTGGGAGCTCGCGAGCGCCATATTTGCTGGCCCCGGCCATCCCAATCTTGCCCTCAAAGAAAGCCCTGTAGGCCGATCGAGCTGAGTATTTGTGGTGGGCCTCCAAACTCCATCTAAACTCATATGCGATCCCTACGGACAGGGCGAAGCCCTCCACGCTGTCAGCCAGGGACAGCCACGCACGTCCAGGTTCGGCGGTACGTCCTCGAGCCAACTGCCAGCGAGCCCTTCCCTGACTCGGCGGGAGCAACGGGCGCTCTTGGGCACCTTAAGGAAGAGGCTCGGAGCCACATCCTTTATCCGACCAAGCCCTCCAGGCAACCACCTATCGGTCCAGAAGAAGGTGGAGGCACCATCGCCCACAACTGAAACAGTGGCCGTCTCGAACAGCTGTCTTACTGTATGGGGAACCAGGATGTTGAACTCGGCCCAGGGTTTAGACCTGTCTGTCCTGCTAAGCCAGAGCCACCTTGCTCTCAGAGCCAGGTTCATGAGCCTCAGGTTCGGGATACCGAGACCCCCCCAAACGCTTGGGCATGCAGGCTCCTCCCACGCAACCAAGCAGTGTCCTCCACGCGCGTCCTTGCGCCCAGCCCACAGGAACGCGCGTATGATCTTCTCAATCGCCACGAGGGTTTTAACCGACAAGTCAAGCGACATCATAGCCAAGATAGATACCGCCGAGAGAGTGGTCCTCACAAGTTCGAGACGCCCCCCCCCCCCCCCGCGGTTCAGAAGCCCTGCGCGCCACCTGAGGAGGTGACTGGCCACACTATCCACAATGTACTGGAGCTTAGCCGCCGTCAACTTCCTGAGGGAGAGTGGAAGACCCAAGTAAAGCAGAGGAAACGGCAGCAACGGACACTGTAGCTCCTGGGCCACCAACAGAGCCTCGGGCTCTCCATAGCGTATCAGGCGCGCCGAACATTTCTCCAGATTCGCCCTTAGCCCAGAGACCATGCCGAAATCCTCAAGTAGCTGCGCGAAAACTCTGAGGTCTCTCGGTAGTGGCCGGAGAAAGGTCACCACGTCATCAGCATAGATCGACGTGCGGTGTCTAAGCCCCGACTCGGCGAGAGGCGTCAATAATCCACAGGCCGTAGCCCTCTCAATCAACAAGTGCAAAACTTCCATGATCAGGATGAAGAGTTGCGGCGAGAGCGGGTCCCCCTGCCTCAGTCCGCGCCTGTTGAAGATCTTTCCCCCGGGATGTCCATTAAGAAGTACCCTTGTGGAAGCAGATGACAAAAGGGCGCAAATGGTTGCGAGCAAAAGCTCTCCAAACCCCATCTTTCGCAGCACCTCCAGCAGGAAGGCCCAACTGACTGTGTCGAAAGCCTTGGTGGTGTCGAGCTTCAAGAGAACTGCCGGGGTCTCCGAGATGTGGAGCTTGCGCGCTGTGCATTGGACCATCATGAAGTGATCATCTAAGCATCGCCCACGGACAAACGCGCTCTGATGCGCACCCACCAACTGGGACAGAGAGGGGGCCACACTGCAGGCCACCAGCTTGGCCACCAGCTTGGCGAAACCGTGAATCAAGCTAATAGGGCGGAAGTCCCGCAGCTCCTCAGCCCCCACCTTCTTAGGCTGGAGGGTGATGAGTGCTTGGTTGACGGAGCTAAATCCACGGGCGTCACGGCGAGAGAGCGAGTCGAAAGCCTCCATGACGTCCTTCTTGATGATTCCCCAACAAGCCACAAAGAATCTGTTGGAGAATCCGTCGGGGCTCGGACACTTCTCCAACGGCATGCCTCTAATAGCGTTCCACACCTCCTCTTCCGAGAAGGCCATCTCCAGGTGATGGCGTGTTAACGGTAGAGTGTTTTATTACTTCCCAGCAACAACACCAGAAGATCTGCTTGTTGACCGTGACAACACACGTTCGTTGGGAGACCCCAAGAGGAAGGTATGATGTAGTGCAGCAGCAGTTATCCCTTGAAATATGACCAAGGTTTATCAAACCAGGAGGACACGGAGGTTCTTCAGAAGGTTGTCAGCGGCGCAACTGACGTGGAACCTGCACACAACACAAGCAAACTACTTTGCCCCAACGAAACAGAGAGGTTGTCA
This sequence comes from Poa pratensis, assembly GCA_947311845.1. Classification (NCBI taxonomy): domain Eukaryota; kingdom Viridiplantae; phylum Streptophyta; class Magnoliopsida; order Poales; family Poaceae; genus Poa; species Poa pratensis. The sequence continues at coordinate 60,283,564 of CAMZMU010000096.1, read as the reverse complement.
ATCTCTCCGGCTTGCTGAAAACAAAGGATTAAACGTATTGTGTGGAAAACAGTAATGAGTGCAGAAAGTAACATAGAACAAATGATTGCAGTTGGTGGTTTTATCAGTATGAGGAAATGGACCGGGGTCCACAGTTCACTAGTGGTGTCTCTCCATAAAAGATAACTAACATGTTGGGTAAACAAATTACAGCTGGGCAATTGACAAATAATGAGCGCATGACAATGCAATATATGACAAGATGATTATTATGAGATTTAATTGGGCATTACAACAAAGTACATAGACTTGCTATCCAACGCATCTATGCCTAAATAATCCACCTTCCGGTTAGCATCCGCACCCCTTCTGGTATTGAGTTGCAAATAACAGATTATTGCATGAAGTAAAGTGTGTAATGTAAACAATGCAAATGACACGTAGACAATGCATCATTGTTTTATCCCTAGTGGCAACAGCACATCCACAACCTTAGTCGTTTCTGTCATCTCGAGCCCAGATTACTGGAGGCATGAACCCACTATCTAGCATAAATACTCCCTCTTGGAGTTACAGCATCTACTTGGCCAAAGCATCTACTAGCAACGGAAAGCATGCAAGATCATAAACAACATAAATAGATAGATTGATAAACAACTTGCTCATAGTATCAATATTCATTGGATCCCAGCAAACACAACATGTAGCATTACAATAAGATGATCTTGATCATGTTAGGCAGCTCACAAGATCAAAACATGGAGGTACAAGGTGGAGAGACAACCATCTAGCTACTGCTATGGACCCGTAGTCCAAGGATGAACTACTCACGCATCACTCCGGAGGCGGCATGGCGGTGTAGAGGCCTCCGGTGAGGATCTCCCCTCCGGCAGGGTGCCGGGAAGAGCTTCAGAACCCTCCGATCTAGGGTTGACGACGGCGGCGGCGACGGAACTTTTCGTGGAATATGATCGGTGTTTTTAGGGTTTTCGAGACATCGGGAATATATAGGCGAAAGGGCGGCGTCGGGAGGCAACCGACGTGGCCACGCCAGAGCAGGGCGCGGCCCACCCCCTGTCGCGCCCAAGGGTGGCGTGGCTGCCTCGTGGCCCCACTCCGTCTCCCTTCTGGCTTCTGGAGTCTTCCGATGAGATATTTGCACACGTTGATTTTCGTCCAATTCCGAGAATATTTTGCGACTAGCTTTTCTGAAAGAGAAAAACAGCAGAAAACAGGAACTAACACTTCGGCATCTTGTTAATAGGTTAGTCCCAGAAAATGCATAAAAATGCTATGAAGTGTAAATAAAACATGTAGCAATTGGTATAATAACAGCATGGAACATAAAAAATTATAGATACGTTTGAGACGTATCAAGCATCCCCAAGCTTGTTTATGCTCGTCCTCGAGTAGGTAAACGATAAAAATAACATAATTTTTGAAGTGACATGCTACCAACATAATCTTGATCAAATAGTAATGCAAAGCACATGAACTGAATGAAGTGATCCAAGTCAATGGTCTATAGTTTGCTAACAAGTAAACAAGGAGTAAACAAAATGAATCATACAAGTGCAAACTTTCATGAATAATACTTTGGAGACAATGGAGCTATAAGAGTTTGCATAAAAGTTAGCTCACAAAGCAATAGATTCTAAATGAAAGTGTTTGACTAACACAAAGGAAGATTTAGTTTCAGCACTGGCTTCAACTTTAACATATTTATCTCAGGATATTGTCAAGGCAAAGTAATGCAATAAGTCAAACATATCATTATATAACAACTGTTGTACCAAAGTTGACACTAGTGTTTGCTTGTGGAGATAGAAAGAAGTAGGAAAACTGACTCAACAATAAAGTAAAAGAAAGGCCCTTCGCAGAGGGAAGCAGGGATTAAATCATGTGCTAGAGCTTTTTAAGTTTTTGAAAGCATATAGAGAGTATAAAAATATATTTTGAGAGGTGTGTGTTAGTGGTCAACGAATCAGTAAATAGACAATACTTTAAGTCACAAGTTAACCAGACCTTACAAGAGCGGCTCCATGAAACGTTATTTCTACCAGCGGTAGATCATCCCTCGTTCTCTTTTGTTTACACACTTATGAACATTGCTTGACTGATTTCTCAGGGGCAAAAAGATGTGAAGAGAATTAATGGTTAAAGTTGTAATTAATTGGGACTGGGCACCCCGTTGCCAGCTCTTTTTGCAAAATTATTGGATAAGCGGATGTATATGCCACTAGTCCAGGTGTAAAGTCTGATCAACAAGTGAAATAAAGACCATCTACCACATCCTCATGAGCTTGTAAACAGTGACACAAAAAGGAGTTGTAACAGTTTTGAATATTTTAAAGGTAGCACATGAAAAATTTACTTGAATGGCAGGAAAATACCACATAATAGGTAGTTATGGTGGACACAGATGGCATGGATTTTGGCTCAAGGGTTTTGGATGCACAAGCAGCATTCCCGCTTAGTACAGAGTTTAGTCTAGCAAGGTTATTTAAGCAAACACAGACTGTCAACCGGTACAGCAAGAACTCATATAAAAAACATGCTTGAAAAATTACAAGACTCCACATTGTCTTCCTTGTTAACCAAAACCTTTCACTAGAAAATATCTAGACTTTGGAACTACCAATGATACAAATCAAATATCAACAAGCTTTACAGTAGTTCTTCACTAATAGCCTTTACTTACATGATGCACAAGTCTAAACATTACTTACTTGGTAACTCAAAACAATTGACAAGTATCAAATTACTCAAGACAGTGATCTACAAACTTATGTAAGCATTTTATACCACTACCACATGCATAGCATTTTCTGTTCCAACCAAACACCAATCAACTTATTTGAACAACTCTCCAAACAAATATAAGTGAACAAGAGAGTACTTTCTTCAAAAGAAACTAATAGCTCTGACAAGAGATATATGAAAACAGAAGCTAGAAGCTTTAGCAGTAGCTAGACAAGAATACTCAACAAATATAATGAATAACAAGAGTATTCCAATGAAAAAGCGGAGCGTGTCTCTCTCCCAAACAAGAGTGCTAGGATCCAACAAGTATAGAGCAGCAAACAAAAAAAACAAACTGAAAACAAAAGCACACTGACGCTCCAAGAAAAGTACATATAATGTGAAGAAATAAAAATATAGTCTCACTAGAGATGACCTGATAGTTTGTTGATGAAGAAGGGGATGCCTTGGGCATCCCCAAGCTTAGACACTTGAGTCTTCTTGAATATATTGGGGAGATCCATGGGAGCTTCCCCAAGCTTAAGCTTTTCACTCTTCTTGATCTTATAATATCATCCTCCTCTCTTAACACTTGAAAATTTCCTTCACACAAAACTCAACATTTTTTCATTAGCGGGTTAGTGCATCAAAACAAATAATCTCACTTAGTTCTGTAAGGACACAAATTCATAAGCAATCATTTTCAAACATTAGCTACTGTTACTAGGCTTAAGTGATGCTCTTTCACCTTAAAAGAAACCACTCAACACTTGTAAAAGATAGAATGCAAAACAAAGACAGAATCTGTCAAAACCAGACAGTCCGTAAAGATGATTTTTTCGGGACACTTACGTCGCTCAAATCGAAAAACTTTAGTCGTACGAAAGTTGCGTAATATCTCAGGAACACGCACAAAAATTGGCAGATTTTTTTAAAAAATTCTGATTTTCTACGGTGAGAAACGGTGACGTTCCAGAAATCTGTTCCTGTGCAGTAATCCAAATATAGGTACCATCTTGTCATAAGAGACTTTTCTTGGCACAACAAAACAGCAAATAAAAGATACAAAGGAGTTGTTACAGAAGTAAACAAGCTCCTTGACACAAAAAAAAAAATAACAGAAAGTAAAAACAATGGGTTGCCTCCCATAAGCGCTTCTCTTTAATGCCTTTTAGCTAGGCATGAATCAAGTATTGTCAAGACTAAAACATCAACATCATCAAAAGCTTCATCAAAAACACAGCTTGCATTTTTAAGTTTAGGGGATTCTTGAGAAGAAAATTTAAACAAACCATTGCATGATTCATTAACTAATCCACGAAATTCTTTCTCAGTTTCAAACAAATCAACAAATGTTGGTTTCGGTTTAGGCACTTTGGGCACATATATGAATTTCTTCCCCTTGTCTAATAGATGCTCTTGCTTTTTAGTTTTAAGTGAGGAAAAAGTAGAACTCAAAGTATCAATAACCTCCTCCAATTCTCCAATCCTAGAATTTTGATTATCATGGATAGCACTAGTTTCTAAAACAGTAACCCTTTCTGTTAATTTTTCCAAAAGATTCACCAAGTTTACTAGTACTATCATGGAGCTTTTCTATCTCATTGATCTTATCAATACTTGGAAGGCTTTTCTCTATAGATTCTAGCTTTTTCATGACATCCTCAAGAGAAATTTCAATTTTAAATTCATTAACAGGTGGTATCCCAACTAGACTTTCAATGATGTAACTAGCTTCTAAAGCAGGGGTACCTAGGAAGTTCCCTCCTGTTAAAGTGTCAAAACATACCTATACCAATTGGTGATGCCAACATAAAAATTCCTAAGAAGGATTGTAGTGGAATGTTTCTTAGCATACCTATGATGAGCATTACTAATTCTATACCAATCATCTTTCAAACTTTCTCCCCTTGTTGCTTAAAAGTACGAACCTCAACCTCAAGAGATGAAGCATAATACGCAGAACCAGACATGATGACTAAACAAAAAGATAACAACTCAAAATTAACTAAGTGCGGGAATTGTTTTTTTTTGTGTTTTTGGGTTTTAACAGCAAACAAGATAAAATAAAATAAACTAAGCAAGACAAAAACAAAGTAATGAGATTGGAAGTGTGAGACTCCCCTATCTGGAGATTCCAGTATCCCCGGCAACGGCGCCAGAAAAATGTCTTGATGGCGTGTTAACGGTAGAGTGTTTTATTACTTCCCAGCAACAGCACCAGCACCAGAAGATCTGCTTGTTGACCGTGACAACACACGTTCGTTGGGAGACCCCAAGAGGAAGGTATGATGTAGTGCAGCAGCAGTTTTCCCTTGAAATATGACCAAGGTTTATCAAACCAGGAGGACACGGAGGTTCTTCAGAAGGTTGTCAGCGGCGCAACTGACATGGAACCTGCACACAACACAAGCAAACTACTTTGTCCCAACGAAACAGAGAGGTTGTCAATCTCTCCGGCTTGCTGAAAACAAAGGATTAAACATATTGTGTGGAAAACAGTAATGAGTGCAGAAAGTAACAGAGAACAAATAATTGCAGTTGGTGGTTTTATCAGTATGAGGAAATGGACCGGGTGATACCCAATGCTGCTACTATGACGGGCGCGTAGTTGACGAGGGAATCTTGATGCGGTGTTGCTTCTTCGCTCCCCGGCAACGGCGCCAGAAAACGTCTTGATGACCCTTCACGTAGTTCCCCCACAATGGCGCCAGAAAGTTGCTAGCCCCTTTGCGTGGTACCTGCGTGAAAAGTAAATGGGTTAGGTTGAGACTCCAAGTGCAGAGTGTATGTAGTAGTGGAAGACAGTTTTCCCCACGAGGGGTGACTCGAGGGTTTAATATCGAACTCTCGGGGAACCAGTATTTCAGGTGTTATCTCCTTATCCTTCTCTTGAGAACCTGCAACAAAATAAATTGTTTTGTGCCCTCAACCTCACCAAGTGGTTGTCAAGCACAAGGTGTGAGAATGATAATAAAATAATATGCAATGCAAACATAGTAAATATGCAATGATGGTAAAATAAATATGCAAGGATGTGGTAGTAATGATAAATGATATTTTTGGGTTTTTTATGATGAATGCAAGATGTAAAAGTGTTTTTGTATTTTCGGATTTAATAATGGCAGCAAACAAAAGTGGTGATAAAAGTGTTGGAAAGGTGTTTCTTATGATTAAAAATGGACCGGGGTTCATGGTTTCACAAATGCACTCTCTCTTGATAACGTGGTAGACAATGGAACACTAAAATTAACATGTAAGATGGCAAGACATGGTTTGACAAGTTATTAATAATATGGGCATCACGTCCTAACATAGAGATCTCAAGTATAAGTTGTTCTCTCTCTTATGCTCCACCAAGATGCGAACTAAATCATAACACCTTAGTAATTAAGATAAATCAGAGCATAGCAATAAGTTCAATGACATGAAGTTAAAATAAGAACATGCTAGATCTAGTCATGGAGTAGTGGCCAAGGTCACATCCACTCTCCGGTAGCATGGTATTTTTGTTTATCCCTAGTGAGGCAACAAAGTAAGGTAGAAAACCCAAGTGGATCGCAGAACTTTCTCTCACGTTCACTGCACTAGCCACCCCCGTTACTCCAACTAATGCACACGTTCCCCTCACATGCTCTCATAAACATGCTTGATCATGACAAGTAAATAAGAACGGGGTACATAATATGCATCTACTTTCATAACTGAAACAAAACCATTGCAATCTCAAACATGTATTAACTCATAATAAAGATCCACCACAAAGGAATTACATAGATGACCGTAATCATGTTCAGCAGCTCATACGGTACTAATTAGTGAAGCTCATAGAGAGGAGAGATACATAAGTTACTTCCACAAACCCATAGTCCAGGGGTGGACTACTCCCTCTTCATCATGGTGTCGGTGGAGATGTTGTTGGAGGGGAAGGAGACCACACCGGCAGCGCCCCGCCGGAGTTTTCCCCCTCCAATCTTCAGCTCCAGGTCTCTGTTTCGTGGTTTCTGTGTTTCGGCGGCGCTCTCTTTCGCGAAAGCCCTGGGGGGTCTATATATAGTCGTTTTTAGGTCAAGACGAAGCTTCGGGAAGAAAGATCGACGGCAGCGGAGGCCCGAGGGCCAGGATGGGGGACCCCACGCGGTCAGGGAATCTGGCCGCGTGGGCCCACCCCTTTCTGCCTTCTGGTCTCCGTTTCTTCGATTCCTTTGCGCCTACGTTTCGTTCCTTCCAAAAAAGTGATCCCCGTAAAGTTTCAGGTCATTTGGACGTCGTTTGGGTCCCTGAAACATCAAAATATAGAAAAAGGGGTTTTCTGACAGCGCAGGGTTAATTCCAGAAAAATGGGGAAGTTGTTAATTATCCCCAAAACTCAATATAAATCATGAATATAACCCTTATATGATGCAAATAACATGGAATAACATGTAATAAAATGTAAAGTTCATGTATGCATTTTACATGCATCAACATCCCCAAGCTTAACCCATGCTCGTCCCGAGTATGAAGGTGATAAAACTAACATGGACTTTGCATTTTAATACTATCAATGGATATCAAAGGTGATTACTATTGCTACATAGAGTCAAATGATTCATTCTTCAAAGGAATAACAATATGCAAGATAAATTATGAAGTGATATCAAATACTCAATGTAAAGATGTTCAATGATAAATTCACAAAGTGTAATATAGAAGAAAGTACTATGGACCAAATGTATGCATAATGAAAAGTAAAAACATCCTATGGTGGTCATAGAGTACTTCTTATGAAAACTGAATATAAAAGGTGGACACTTTGGATAGATAAATAAGTAGAGGTAAAGCATGAATAAGTTTCATCTAACTTCCAAACACTTCTACTTAAGTTAATGCTTGCAATGTGGTAGTCATTGGTGTGGAGCTCTCATTACCCCTATCATAGCATCTTGAATGATTAATGTTTAAAGTGAAAGCAAATATGAGTGGTGTGCTTGACAATGTATTGGTTGAATGTCTCATGTCCCTTGAATACAAGTACCTACACCATGTGTTACTCACTTTGGTCCACAAAGTAAATTCAAATAAAGGTCATTGCAAGTAATAATAGTATCATCAAGAACTGCACTGGGGTACCTCTTGCCCCTTGACATGAACAAGCCCATGTCAAAACAACAAGACAAACAGACAATGAACAATCTCAGCACTCTTTTATTTACTATGGGTATAGCTTTTTATTATGAGGTGCATCACTGAATGAACATTATGGTTATGCTGTAAATTTCCACCATGAATGATGCATGGCTTAGATTAGCGGCCCAGGCATTTCTCTAACCATTTATACAAACTCTTTGAACTTACTAAGTATCCACATTCATTTCACCCATGATAGGCATCCATAAACAAAAGTACATGACATCAACTAAATATAAATAAGTGCAATGTTGAAAGCTTGCCATGTGACAGCACATATGGGCTAACTCCCAACCAAAACAATTGTCAAGCCCACAACTTCATAATTTTAATCACAATGGTTCATGCTTATTAAATGCAATAAAAGTAAATTGTGCATCAAGTTCGTGAGAGCTTTTAACCAATTTTTCCCATGACAATCAATAACATAAGCATTTAAATTCAGAAATGTAGATAACACAATATAACATGATAAACATACTTGGAATAGCATAAAGCTAATAGGTAGATATGGTGGACTCACTGGAAAAACTTTGGTTGAAGGTGTTGGGAAACAAGCTTTTTACTTGTTGTAATTTTTGGGCTAGCAATAGGGAGAAAGTTGACCATCTAAATGCATGCATAAGTGTCCATAGAACTAATCAATCCATGTTAAACCAAGTAAAGTTAAAATTCAACATCTAAACATGGTAAAAGATAGCTCTTGACAACACACTTGCAAATTAACATTCATTCAAAGCACATGAATTATGCAACTATATGTATCTTTTAAAATCAACTCAAACATCCCTATCCCAATATATTTAATAGCATCCAACATAATTCAACCCAAACTTCCAGTAGCTCTCTCATATATAAATGATAGTGGTGGTCTTATTAACAAACCGAAATAACAAAAGCAAAAAAAAAAACAGACGCTCCAAGTTTATACGATAAAGTGCTTTGATCGAAAAACAGAAGTTAGACGTGTGCAAACCGAGAGTGTGTTGGTCTAGTGGGGTTGTCTTGACATCCCCAAGCTTATGGTCTTCACCATCCTTGGATAGCTCTTGGTGCAGCTCCTCTAATCCCTGTGAAAAAACTTCAAAACACCGTTTCTCCCATTTCTTTTCTGTGGGGTGATATTAGTAGTGATAAACAAATAGGTTCCTTGCTGCATAAAATCCTTAGGCAAAAATTCATATGAATGTCCAGAGAGTATATAATGTTGTATGCCTACTCATAAACTCAATTGAATCAAAAAGATTCAAGCAAAAAGCTCAAAGAATGCATCAAACAATATCAAGACAGAATCTGTCCAGAAAAACAGCAGCAGCAAAACGCATTTTTCTACCCTACTTAAACTCGTCAGAAAAATCTGCAAAAATCACGTATACAGAGGATGAAAAGTTGAAGCTACAGTTCAAATTACAGCTCAATCGGAGTTACAGATAAAAAATGAAAAATCAAACCGTGCACAGACTTCGTGCAGGCAGAAAACTCTCCGAAAATGAATAGCAACTTTTCAAACCCAAAATAGGTAAAACTTGGTTCTTTATTAAAAATCCCAGAAACAAAACTAACAAACTACTCTCTTGTTACAGCAAGAGGACTCAAAGAAAATCTCAAACAAAAACAACCGGGTTGCCTCCCGTAAAGCGCTTTCTTTATAGCCATATAGCTAGGCTTACTTACTTGATAATCAAAGGGGACGTAGCTCATGAGGGAGCTTGAACCTTGGTGTGTCCCTCTTCCTTGGGAAGTGTTCCATGCTCTTCTTGTGTGGAAACTGAAACTTCACATTCCCTTCCTTTGAATCAATAATGGCACCTGTAGTACGAAGAAAAGGTCTTCCCAAAATAATAGGACTAGAGGTTTTATTCCCCATGTCCATGATTAGAAAATCAACAGGCACAAAAGTCATGTGTAACTCTACCATAACATCACTTACTTTTCCTAGAGCATGTCTAATGGAATCATCAGCAAGTGCAAGTTCAATAGAGCATTTCTCAATATTTTTAAGTTCAAGGACTTCATATAGTTCTTTAGATAATATAGAGACACTAGATCCTAGATCTAAAATGGCATGGTGTGTCTCTTTTCCAATGGTTACTAGTACCTTAGGGATCCATATATCCCCAAGCTTAGGTGGTATCATAGCTTCTTGATTGTACCTAGCAATCTTTTCTTTTAAGACATGATTAGCAATATAGGAACCAAAACCAGCCTGGTTAATATTAAGAAGGATCACTTGCAAATTTTTGTAAGATAGAAATTAATTCATGCAAGCTACACTTCTCTAAATCAACAAATGGTTCCTTAACTTCACTAAGCATTTTAACTTCCTCAACTTTTTTCTCTTTTTGAGATATAATGATGTTCTTTAATGAGGAAACTTCCTTAGTGAGTTGATCTACTCTTTCAAACAAAATATCATGTTTTTCGAATTTGGATATGAACTCCTTATTGAGCTCCTTTTGAGTAGATATAAATGATCTAATGGTGTTTTCCAAATCACTAGAAACATTACTACTAGTGGTATATTTGTTTGGAACATATGGGGGCTTATTATAAGAGTTATAATTGTTGTTACCATACCCATTATTACCATAGTTCCTAATGAAGTTGACATCAACATTTTCAGGATTATTACCAACTAGTTCTTGCAAAGGCATATTTTCAAAATTTTGTTTATTAATAAAAGCAAGAATGGTGTCCATTTTAGATGACAAATCATTTGTTTCTTCTATAGAGTTCACTTTCTTAGATGAACTAGGTGCTCTATCAGTATGCCATTGACTATAATTTTGCAAGATACTTTCCAAAATGTTCTTAGCTTCTAATATAGTTTTTCCCATGAAAGCACCTCCAGCAGCTGAATCAAGTATATTTCTAGACATGTAATTTAGACCATTGTAAAAAGAGTGTAAAATGGTCCATTCATTAACCCCATGTGATGGACAAGTTCTAAGCATGAGTTTAATCCTATCCCAAGCCATGGCAACATGTTCATTTTCATTTTGCCTAAAAGAGAGGATATTGTTTCTATTTTGCAGTATTTTAACAGGGGGATAATATTTCTTAATGAAAGCTTCTTTTAAATCATCCCAAGAATTAATACTACCAGTAGGTAATGAATGTAGCCACTCTTTAGCTTTTCCTCTAAGTGAGAAAGGAAATAACTTCAGTTTTAAGACATTACTTTCAACATTTTTAAACTTTTGCATGTCACAGATTTCAATAAAATCATGAAGATGCATAGAGGCATCCTCAACAGCACTACCACCAAATTGTTCCCTAGTTATCAAGTTTAACAAACTAGGACTAACTTCATAGCTCTCAGCAGTAATCTCAGGTGTGGTGATAGGCTTAGCAATAAATTGATCATTAGGAGTGTTTGTGTAGTCACACAATTTAGTTCTATCTCCCATTTAACAAGTTTTTATGTGTTTTTAATTTTTTATGCAAAACTGAAAGTAAAATGACACTAATGCAACTCGAAATAACAAATGCAACACAAAAATGCAAAACTGAATATAAATATGCAAACCGAAATATAAAGATGATATGCAAGACAAGAACAAAACAAAATAAAATGATTGTAGGTAAAGATGGATAAGATGATGCTCACGTAGGTGCAACCTCCCCAAGCTTAGGTTGTTACACAAGTTGGTGATGAAGTTGACTTGATGTGAGTGATCCTTGGATAAACCTTTCAGCTATGGTTCCCCGGCAACGGCGCCAGAAAACGTCTTGATACCCAATGATGCTACTATGACGGGCGCGTAGTTGACGAGGGAATCTTGATGCGGTGTTGCTTCTTCGCTCCCCGGCAACGGCGCCAGAAAACATCTTGATGGCCCTTCACGTAGTTCCCCACAATGGCGCCAGAAAGTTGCTAGCCCCCTCTTCATCATGGTGTCGGTTGATGTCTACGTGTGCTTCTATTCTTGTAGACAGTGTTGGGCCTCCAAGAGCAGAGGTTTGTAGAACAGCAGCAAGTTTCCCTTAAGTGAATCACCCAAGGTTTATCGAACTCAGGGAGGTAGAGGTCAAAGATATTCCTCTCAAGCAACCCTGCAATTAAGATACAAGAAGTCTCTTGTGTCCCCAACACACCCAATACACTTGTCAGATGTATAGGTGCACTAGTTCGGCGAAGAGATAGTGAAATACAAGTGATAGGGATGATTATAAGTAGTAACTGCAATCTGAAATAAAGATGGCAGCAAGCAAACATGTAGCAGAACTTATTGTAAACGGTGTTTCAATGCTTATAAACAAGGCCTAGGGATCATACTTTCACTAGTGGACACTCTCAACAATGATCTCATAACTGAATAAGTAAAAGCTACTCTTAAACACTCTCTTGTTGGATAACAAGCACCATTCATTGTGTAGGGCTGCAAAAGCACACCTCAAGCCGGAGTAAACAAGCGCCACAATGTCATAAAGGAATCACACACGGTGCACACACTGTCACCTTTACACCGTGGAGAGTACCGGAGTTCATATTAAAGTAACCTCTAGAGTGCATAATAGATAAAGAGTAACATCTACATATTCAACTAGATTAGCACAACTGAACACAAGTAAATACTACTTGGGATTATTCTCCTTCTTGATGAAGCAAGAGTACTATGCGTAGGGCTGCAAGAGCACACCTCAAAGTCTGAGTAAACAAACACCACAATTCCCAAGAATAAGCCATGATAAATGTCTAAATTATTCATAGAGTCACACAAGTACCCACACTGTCACCTTGATACCGTGTTGTCACAATGATTCCAGAAACTAGACAAAATCACTTGAGTAGCATAAACATTATTAATGCATTCAGCGATACTAGCAATACACATGATTACATAAAGATCACACCATGGGAGAGAGAGATGAACCACATAGCTACCGGTAGAGCCCTCAGCCTCGGGGGAGAACTACTCCCTCCTCATCTTGGGAGTCAGCAGCGGCGATGAAGATGGCGGTGGAGTCGATGGAGATGACTCCGGGGGCAATTCCCCGTCCCGGCGGCGTGCCGGAACAGAGATTCTGTCCCCCGAAACTTGTCGTCGATGGCGGCGGCGCTGCGGAACTCTTCGTGGAAATTGGCTCGGTATCTTAGGGTTTACGCCTCGGGGGGAATAAATAGGCGAAGGGGCAACGTCGGTGGAGGTCCTGGGCTCCCTCCTCACCTCCCGGCGCGCCTGTGGGCCCAGCCGCGCGAGCATGTGGTTTGGAGGCCGTGGGCCTCCCCTGGCTTGCCCTTCTGGCTCCCTGTGTCCCTCGGAAAAATAGGAGGTTTGGCTTTTGTTTCGTCGAATTCCGAGAATATTGCCCGAACAGCTTTTCTGGAACCAAAAACAGCAGAAAACAGGAACTGGCACTGTGGCATCTTGTTAATAGGTTAGTCCCAGAAAATGCATAAAAGTGATATGAAGTGTATATAAAACATGTAGCAAATGGTATAATATAAGCATGGAACATCAGAAATTATAGATACGTTGGAGACGTATCATCGGTGGAGATGTTGTTGGAGGGGAAGGAGACCACACCGGCAGCGCCCCGCCGGAGTTTTCCCCCTCCAATCTTCAGGTCCAGATCTCTGTTTCGTGGTTTCTGTGTTTCGGCGGCGCTCTCTTTCGCGAAAGCCCTGGGGGGGTCTATATATAGTCGTTTTTTGGTCAAGACGAAGCTTCGGGAAGAAAGATCGATGGCAGCGGAGGCCCGAGGGCCAGGATGGGGGACCCCACGCGGTCAGGGATTCTGGCCGCGTGGGCCCACCCCTTTCTGCCTTCTGGTCTCCGTTTCTTCGATTCCTTTGCGCCTACGTTTCGTTCCTTCCAAAAAAGTGATCCCCGTAAAGTTTCAGGTCATTTGGACGTCGTTTGGGTCCCTGAAACATCAAAATATAGAAAAGGGGGTTTTCTGACAGCGCAGGGTTAATTCCAGAAAAATGGGGATGTTGTTAATTATCCCCAAAACTCAATATAAATCATGAATATAACCCTTATATGATGCAAATAACATGGAATAAAATGTAAAGTTCATGTATGCATTTTACATGCATCACCGGGGTCCACAGTTCACTAGTGGTTTCTCTCCATAAAAGATAACTAACATGTTAGTTAACTATTTACAGCTAGGCAATTGACAAACAATGAGCGCATGACAATGCAATATATGACAAGATGATTATTATGAGATTTAATTGGGCATTACAACAAAGTACATAGACTTGCTATCCAACGCATCTATGCCTAAATAATCCACCTTCCGGTTAGCATCTGCACCCCTTCCGGTATTGAGTTGCAAACAACAGATTATTGCATGAAGTAAAGTGTGTAATGTAAACAATGCAAATGACACGTAGACAATGCATCATTGTTTTATCCCTAGTGGCAACAGCACATCCACAACCTTAGTCGTTTCTGTCATCTCGAGCCCAGATTACTGGAGGCATGAACCCACTATCTAGCATAAATAATCCTCTTGGAGTTACAAGCATCTACTTGGCCAAAGCATGGACTAGCAACGGAGAGCATGCAAGATCATAAACAACATAAATAGATAGATTGATAAACAACTTGCTCATAGTATCAATATTCATCGGATCCCAACAAACACAACATGTAGCATTACAATAAGATGATCTTGATCATGTTAGGCAGCTCACAAGATCTAAACATGGAGGTACAAGGTGGAGAGACAACCATCTAGCTACTTCTGTGGACCCGTAGTCCAAGGATGAACTACTCACGCATCACTCTGGAGCAGGCATGGCGGTGTAGAGGCCTTCGGTGAGGATCTCCCCTCCGGCAGGGTGCCGGGAAGAGCTTCAGAACCCTCCCGATCTAGGGTTGACGACGGCGGCGGCGACGGAACTTTTCGTGGAATATGATCGGTGTTTTTAGGGTTTTCGGGACATCAGGAATATATAAGCGAAAGGACGGCGTCAGGAGGCAACCGAGGTGGCCACGCCAGGGCAGGGGGCGGGCCCACCCCTGCCACGCCCTAGGGTGGCGTGGCTGCCTCGTGGCCCCACTCTGTCTCCCTTCTGGCTTCTGGAGTCTTCCGATGAGATATTTGCACACGTTGATTTTCGTCCAATTCCGAGAATATTTTGCGACTAGCTTTTCTGAAAGAGAAAAACAGCAGAAAACAGGAACTGGCACTTCGGCATCTTGTTAATAGGTTAGTCCCAGAAAATGCATAAAAATGCTATGAAGTGTAAATAAAACGTGTAGCAATTGGTATAATAACAACATGGAACATCAAAAATTATAGATACGTTTGAAACGTATCACCAGGTGGGTGAGATCCACTGTGGGCATCTGCAGGAAGTCCAAGTCGAAGGAGAAGGGCGATCGACCTCAGTGCCAAGGAGGTCGTCAAAGAAAGAGTCCACGGCCTCAGCCTTGTCTACATGCTCGGTCTTCCTCGTTCCATCGACCATGAGGTGGCCAATGAAGTTCTGACGTCGTCGGTGGCTGGCGTGTGTGTGGAAAAACCTGGTACAAGCGTCACCCTCTCGCAACCACAGCACTCTCGCACGTTGGCTCGCCATCGATCGCTCGAGAGATGCCAGACCAAGCAACTTCCCTTTGAGGACCTTCCTAAGCCCCCTCTCCGCATGCGAGAGGGTCCGGGATTCCATGGCCACATCAAGGCGTAGGATCAATTCATTGGCCATCAGGATCTGAAGTTTGATGTTGCCAATGAACTTGCTACTCCACCGTGCTAGACTCTTGGCCGTGGCCCGAAGCTTCAGGTCCAACCTTTTGAAAGGGTTGACCTCCGGCTCCACGACGACAAGCTTCCTCCACAACCTCAAGGAAGCCCTCATCCTCCGTCCAGAAGGACTGGAACTAGAATCTACGCCCCACATGCAGGTCTGGGGCTAAGCTGAGTACCAGGGGACAGTGGTCAGACGGCCCCGACGAGTTCGCCGAGAGAAAAGCGTCGGGGAATCGCTCCAACCAATCCACGGTCGTAAAGACCCTATCCAGCTTCTCCATACTTGGCTGCTGGCGCTCGTTAGACCACGTGAACCTACGACCTTTAAGCTAGATCTCCTTCAGCTCCAGCCTAGACAGCATGCGTCGGAAACTACCCATCATGTCCCGGTGGAGAACACCCTGGTTTTTGTCCTCCGGGTCGACGATGAGGGTGAAGTCACCTGCCACCATCCACGGCCCTACAT
Organism: Poa pratensis; assembly: GCA_947311845.1. Taxonomy (NCBI): domain Eukaryota; kingdom Viridiplantae; phylum Streptophyta; class Magnoliopsida; order Poales; family Poaceae; genus Poa; species Poa pratensis. The sequence goes on along the minus strand of CAMZMU010000096.1, from coordinate 60,267,495 downwards.
GCAAGTCCCTAATATCCTGAAGCTCGAGAAGGAAAGCCCTCTTAGCGTCCACACCCTGAGGGCCATAAACCCCAGTGAACCACCATGCCTGCTGTCCACCAATCGAGATGCTAGCGGTGAGCGCATTAGTTGTCAAGTGAGGATTGGTGACCGAGACAAATGCGGACTGCCAGGCAAGTAGTATGCCACCACGAGTTCCCACGGCCGGCAGGTAGAGAAACCCGTCAAAGGCCACACCGAGACATTCTCGGACGATCTGATCCGTGATGATCTCCATTTTAGTCTCCTGGAGACAGACTATCACTAGTACAGAACGACACATCGGAAACGGGCCAAAAATCCCTTCGGCAACGGAGAAAGGGTCCGTGTCCCCGCCTCTGTCACTGATGTGAAGGCCTTCATCGGTAACGGAGGCCAAAAACCGTTTCCGATGAGGTCTCCATTTGGCAACAGTTGTGCGCAGACCTCCGTTTCCTTAGTTTTCCTTCATCAGATACGGAGTTTGTCATCCACCCGTTTGCATTGAGCATTTCTCATATTTTCGTTACAGGATGCCACGTTTACAAATGCCACTAGATACTTAAAATCTCACAGCACAAGCTCAAATACTAAAACGGTAACAGATTTCATTCATATCACAATGTAACTTTACATTTCCATCACAATTTCACCTTTACAATTGCATCACAAGATGTGACAAACATAAGAGATAAAACGATAACAGATTTCATCTATACTAAGCCTATCATGTCAAAGGACGGAAAGAATATATGATTTCTTCCCTACATCATTTTCCACAATCCTCGCAGGTGTCACTCTAGCTATCTCTTCTTATCTCAACTTCTTGAGAGAAGGATGTTGAAGCTTTGGACCCTATACATTAGTAAATAGAGTTACAATTGTTAAATACATATGCTAAAACAAATACACTATGAATTTAAGCAAACTGAAACGATATCTTACCTATATCTTGAGGTGGCTCTTATTGATGAACCGGAGCAGCCAACACACGGCTTGTCAACAAGATATTGCGATGTCAGCAGCTTCATAGGATGCCTGACAACGATCATCCTTTCCATGGAGGCCACCACGGCTCTAGATTTTTTATGCAGTGTCACCGAAATCTAATCTAATACGTCACCGATGTGACATTTCGGCGACACTGTATAAAACACTCTTACTTAAAAAAGTATTTTATGCAGTGTACCAAAACGTCACAATAGCGACGGTGGATATGTATGGTGGAGTTTGAAAGGGAACAGCTTGATATCCCTAAATGTAAATAAGGATTTATGTTAGTTCTGACACTACTAGATAGAACAAATAATTTAACACAATAATATGAAGTATACAGTAGTATATAGTGTGTACTGACCTGTGTATATAATTGGAGGCCATTATGGGAAAGTCAACAAACACTACTCTCTTGAGTAATATTCGTTGTTTGTTCTGTGTCTCCGACTTTTTTATGCAGTGTCACCGAAATAGACTCCTGTTTTCACATGGACTAGTTAGCTAAACTACAACCGGTTGCAAGTGCACAATAGGCAAGTTAACTACATCAAGAAATGATCTAGATAGAACTACCGGATGTGAACTGAACTACTTTCAACAAGTTAGCTAAACTACAACTAGTTGCAAGTGCACAATAGGCAAGTTAACTACATCAAGAAATGATCTAGATAGAACTACCGGATGTGAACTGAACTACTTTCAACAAGTTAGCTAAACTACAACTAGTTGCAAGTGCACAATAGGCAAGTTAACTACATCAAGAACTGATCTAGATAGAACTACCGGATGTGAACTGAACTACTTTCAACAAGTTAGCTAAACTACAACTAGTTGCAAGTGCACAATAGGCAAGTTAACTACATCAAGAACTGATCTAGATAGAACTACCAGATGTGAACTGAACTACTATCAACAAGTAAGCTAAACTACAACTAGTTGCAAGTGCATAATAGGCAAGTTAACTACATCAAGAAATGATCTAGATAGAACTACCGGATGTGGATCTGATACCTTCTTCACGTCGCCGTTGGATCGATCTAGCAGATCCGGAAGTGGTGGAGGCAGAGGAAGCGGACAGAGCGACGACCTCGCCGTGTCGGGCGAGATGGCGAAGACCTCGCCGTGTCGGGGGACATGGCGAACACCTCGCCGTGTCGGGGGAGATGGCGAACACCTCGCCGTGATAGCCGTCGTCTGGGCGGAGACGGCGCCACCACGGCGCCGGCGATGGCCGCAACGCCAAGAGGCGCCGCCACGAACAGATCTAGCATACTGGGACAGAGTGAGGAAACGAGTGTTAGGTTTTGCTCTGTACGCCCATATATATAGGTAAAACATAGGAAACGGTTCTTTAGAAGGACCGTTTCCTTTGTGTTTCTTCCACTGAGGTGTGGACCTACGCGCCCACTCTGTGGAATTTCTTCTACTCTCTGGAATAATATTTTCCTAATCTCTACTATATGGAGAAAACCACTTATAGGATACTTATATTAATATTAGTGATTACTACATTACATACGCAGTACATATTAATAATAATAAAGTAAATTACAGTTGGAGAACTTATAGAACTACTACTAGCTACTTCTTGTTTTTCTTGCGCCCTGCTTTCGCACAATCCTCGTCCTTCTCACGGCCTCGCTTATTGGGGGCCATTGGAGGTGGTGGCGGCGGCGGCAGCATATCGGAGGCGGTGGCGGCGGCTTTCTTCTCCGTCGCCGGGGCTCCCTTCTTCGGGACCGGCGCCTCCGCCTCGTCCTCCTCGTCGTCCTCCTCCTCCTCCTTCTCCTCTTCGGTTGACTCGTCATCAGAATCAACCTTCGGCGGGCCCAGCATCAAGGTGGGATCATAGAAGTTGGCGTATTCGTCGTCGCTCGTCTTCGGCGTCGGTCCTTTAACGGACTCGCCGCTGACGGGGGGACTGTCCCGCGGCGACTCAGTGTGCTCCTGTGTGTCGTTGCTGCGAGGCATCTTCGCTAATCAGTAGGAGGGAGCGAGCGAGCGAGAGAGAGAGAGAGCAGATTCGGTGGCGTCTTGAGCTAGCAAGGATTGGGGTTTTCAAGGAGTAGTGGGCGGTGCCACTACGCCATGGCATTTACTCGCCTCGCTTCGAATTCCAAGATGGAACGTGTCCACATTGGAAACGGACACCCAAAACTCTCCGTTGCTATAGAGGCACATATCGGAAACGAAGCCAGAATTAAGACCGTTGCCAATATAATAGGTGACGGAGATTGGAAAGGGTCCGTTGCCAATGTAGGCGGGCCTGGTCAGGTTTGTGCGCACCGGCCGCGCGGAAAGCGCGATTCTCCGTCGCCTAACGCCTGCCGTTTCCATAGAGGGGTATCCGATGTGTCGTTCTGTACTAGTGTATCTTGGCCCCAGTGGTCGACATCGCCTGAAAGATCACTGCTCTACGCGCCCCGAGTTCAGTCCACGCGCATTTCAAATGGCAATCACAAGATCAAGTTGCAACATAGTTAAAAGGCATGAATCACAGAGAGTACAAGAATCTAAAGGTTAGAGGTACCCACGCCTAAACAAGGCACTCCACCGGCAAGTCATCGGACATCGGCAGTGCATCAGGAAGCCACCCAAATAGACCCAAGATCACATCGATGTGTCTCTGCGGCAGCGGCTGGCGGAAGAGGTCCAGATAGGCGTTCAGCGCCTCGTCCGCGATGTTCTCGCCTTCCCTCGCGATCTGCAGACGTGTGATCAGCTCACGCTGCTGACGCTTCACCGGTGTTCCAGAAGCAAACTTCCCCCGGTGCCTGGCAGTGCGTCTCACTGGTCCAGTGTGGATCCTCTTGGTACGGCTGCGCCTCGCCGGCCTGTTCAGAACTGCCGCCACGGGCTGGACGCAACTCTTCCTGAACTGCTCCAAGTCCTGGTCCACCTCACCTGCCACAGCCGGCCCATCCACCACCGCCGCATCTTGCTGGTCCACCTGGGCCTGTGTCCCATCCTGGGCCTGCTCTCGAACCGAGTCTCCCGCCGAAATGCTGACTCGAACCGAGTCTCCCGCCGAAATGCTGACTGAGAAAAAGTCTTGCACCGAAGTGGGTGATCCACAGCGCTGATTCGCCCAGTTCACTGGCATCCAGGGAGGGGTGGATCCACAGCTGGCAGAAGATAGCAAACCAGCAGAGGAAAGCGGCTGGTCGCCGTCAATAAGCCGTTTTGGCGCGTAACCCACCAACCCCTGCCCTTGTACTGCATCTTCCAGAGACTGGGTGTTTGAATTTTTGAAAAATCTCCGTCGCACCCACAGCGCCCTGGCCACTTGGGGTGTGCTTTTGACCAGACAGCAGGCTAGCTTCCAAATCCAGCCCTACACTGCATGCAGCACGATCGGGAGTCACATGCTCCACCCCAATCTCCTTTCCACGCGGCAGTTCCGCACCTAGTTTTAAAAACTGGACCGGACCGCCGGTTCGATCGGAAAAAAAAACCGGAACCAGAGCCTGCGCCGGTTCGTTAGGCGCACTGGACCGCCCCCGCCAGCGAGCTGGAATAAACCGGGCAAACCGCGGTCGAACCGCCGGTTTTGGCAGTAAAACCGGGCATCCGGTCCAACCGGTTCAGTGGCATGTGCGTTGGCAAAATTAATTTGACTGGAGCAGGGATCGAACTCTGCACCTCACGCGCAAGCCGTTGGGGCAACTGCTTTAACCACTTGACCAGCACCAGCTATTTGTAGAAAGAGAGTATACTATTAACATGTAACCAAAAAATTATTATAGCTACAGGATAGCTAACGGCTTCTGCAGGCTTTTCTTTTCTTTTAATATTGGCTGTTGCTCTCTCGTTGGCTTTGCTGCTTGCGGCCGGGAGTATGAGATTTGCAAGTTTGACAAGTTGATGATCACTCGTTGACTACTTGTTATATTATCATTCCATAAAATTGCAAGTTTGACATATATTTTATATATATTTCTTTATTTATTGCAGCATTTGTAAATCAAAATATATTACTTTATATCTTAAAAAAACCAGACATTGAACCAGTGAACCAGCGATCCGACCAGTAAAAACCTGAACCGACAGCCTCACCGGTTCGATCACCGGTCCGGTTTTTTAAACTATGGTTCCGCAGCGGCTAGGCCCAGCAACGGCCCCTTCTCCAGTCCAAGCCTGGGTCCACCAGAGCCACGCGTCGAGGCCCCAATGGCCAGCTCGGCTTCCAGCAGCATCGGATCCCATCGCGTCCCGATAGCCGTCGCAGGTGGGTCCCTCCCCGCGCCCGGGGCTGGGCCCAGCGGGTCTGCCAGCAAGGCAGCTTCTCCTCCTGACGGATCGTCGTCTAGCTCGGGCACTGCCGCCGCCGTCCTGCGTCGGCCACCGTCGCGGCGGCGATCCTCACCGGCTGTCGTGCCTCTGCTCCGGCTGCGGCGCGTGTTGGCGGGTGGCCGGGTGTCGCTCCTACGACCCCGATCATCACGCACACCCCTAGGTCCTTGCCACGTCCACCACCGAAGCCATCGTTGCCGTCCTCGTCGTCTGAGTCCGCCGAGCGAGACCGCATCGGAGCTCGCCTTCCCGCCGAGCAAATCAGCCGCACCGTGATGATATACTTTAACATCGTCTTCTCCACCGGCATCGGCACCTCGCCCGGCAAGACCAGGGCATCATCCTCATCAAGGAGGTCGCCAGGCTCCTCGATCCACAACTCTTTCTCCGCGGGGACACGCTCGGGATCATCGACCCAAGCCGTGACGCTGAACGTGTGCAGGTCTTCTCCGCTCGCCGTCGAAGCGCCGAGCCCTTCAATCCACGCCGTGGCTCCAAGGAGAGCTCCGGCCGTCGTGCGGCTCCGCGCGTGCGCCGGGACGCCAGTGAGTTCGAGATGAACCCGTTGACGCATGGCACAGCCCACTGATTGGAGCTGGCGGTTCCACGGAGAGAAACGAAGCGCGAACCCTCTCCTGTCCACGACGCCGGCGGTTGCCACCTCGTCCCTGATTCGCCTGCTCGAGAAACGGAAGAGGAAATCCGCCGGCCAATAGCGATGGACGGTGAAGTTTTCCTTCGCCCTGGGCACCTGCTCCACGACGGCCCGCGCCGCCTCTGTCGGGAGACATGCTCGTGGCTGCCGGAGACGAACGCAACCATCGCCCACCGCAGCGCAGTCTCTTTGCGGTCGATCTCCGCCGTGCGTCGGAGGATCACCACCTCCCTCCGCGGCCTCTCCACCATGGGTTGCTTCCCACGCTACCTCTCCGCGGCCGGCGAGCGAGACCTGCGCTCGTTCCCCCCAGGCGGAGGGGCGGGAAGTCTTCAGCCGGCGGTGCCCAGCCTCGACGACCGTGACGGGGACAGGCGCGGCCTGCCGGAAGGCGAGCGGGCGCAGGCGGAAGGTGGAAGGCCGGCGCAAAGCGCAGGCGGGAGGCAGGAGCGTCAGGCTGCGCGTCTCCGTCAGCCAACTAGCTAGCTGAATTCCGTGCGATCAATCCATTGGATCCATTGTACAAGCTAGCAACTGAATCGAGTGCAGGCTTAAAAAATCCACGCTGCTCCACGAACGTGACGGTAATTTTCTCAATCCCGTAAACTGAATCGAGTGCAGGCTTAAAAAATCCACGCTGCTCCACGAGAGCCGCCCGAAACCCTGACGGCCTGGGCACCGCCGTCTGCCCGCCACGCTTCGTCCGAGATGCCACCGAGTCCCCTGCACCCGCCGGCCGCCGCCCCGCGTGTCCCGCGCTGCCTTGCACGCTGCGGCCGATACGCTGCCGAGTTCCCTGCGCGAGCTGCCTCGGACGTGCCAGAAGATTGGGCTGGCCTGGAGCCGGCAGTGGACGGGCACGGCGTCACCTCCTGTACCGCGGTGACGAGGACTGATTCGTGGACGGCAGGGTGAGCCCGGTGTCCCCGGCCCGCGTGGCGGAGGAGCACTCCATGCCGACGGGGCGATTTTGCTATCGCGTGGAGGTACGTATCCTTCAGATTTGACTAGCTTCTTGAGCTACTAGCGTGTGTGGACTGGAGCAGGCGACATGGACGACGCCCACCGTCTCCTTCACCTGAACGCAGTTGTGACAAACCCTCCACGAGCAGCTGTAGAAAATTGATGTGATCTCCTTCTTCGCACCATTAGGATTTTGGTGACTGTTAGTGCTGTCGCCCAAGTTTTCTGCAGGACGTCATGGTGAATTCATAGCCAAATAATTTCTTAAGAAATTTTCTAGCAGGGCCACCTTCATGATTAAGGGGGATAAAGAAAGTTTGAATCGTGGGTAATTATCTCAGTGAGAAGTGAATGAATGCTCCTGCGTGCAATGCTCCAATCTGACAGCAAGACTGACAGCGCAAGAGAGGAGCTTGATAAGGCTAAATTTATTTTGGATGAAACACTCTCTGTAGTCCCTCAGGATCAAGTGATGCTGCAGCCAGCTTCATTGCATCTTTGCATTTGAAGAAGCCACTGGGTTGACCTGCCAAAATGGATGGATCTAATCAAGCACTAGCGCTTATGGATTATCTACTGAGACTATTGGAGGATCCTGTCGGCAGGATTCATCAAGATTGCAGCATGTGGCTCAAGTATACACATAAAACATGCCACCATGACTTTTGCAAGGTACTAGCTGAAAGTCTTTGTTTCCTGTTAAATTGGTCTCAGACAATTAGACGTAATGACTGATCTTATTAATTTAGGTGAACGTTTCTTTTATGCACTAAGAAATAATCGGTGCTAATAGCCTCAAGGAAGATTTTGTTTGTAACTATCTGACCGTAGGCTACTGGTGTCTTGGTTGCCCGCTTGGTGGAACCGTGGAACATGGAAACTGGTAAATGACTAAAAAGGTGTAAATTTTAATTGTGGAAATTGCATGGCTCATTTTAAGTTATCCTATTCTGAAGGAATGGGCGATTAGTGTGTGGTTCTCTGGAATATTGATTTACGATTTCTATTGGACGTTCCACTCTTAGTATTGGATACACACAAAATTGCCTGAATTAGAAGAGGCGAGAGCAATGGTTAGTTAAAGATTTGAGCGAAGAAAATCAATCTGGCACATATTATATATATATGCAATAATAAAGTAAGGAAGTTAAGCGAGTGCTCCTCCTCCGCGAAGGGATAAGGTACTGTTTGGGAGCGGCGGAAAAGAGGCGACCCAGTTCTTGGTCCTCTCCGGCGAATCCGCCACTCCCCTTCACCTCTGGTCGCCGTCTCGGCGCCGTGAGGTGGAGGGGAGCTCCGTGATCTCGTCGTGTGTGGATAGCTAGGTGTAGGTTCTGTCCCCGGGCGACGGCTACGAAGACGGTGGCGTGGTCGTCGGTGTTTGGGTGTTTCTTCTCCCCCTCCTTTCCCCGTTCCGGCGTTCGCGCCGGGGAGGTTGTGGAGCTAGTTTGGTGCCGGGGCTTGACCGGCGAGGCGGCGGCGGTGGTCAAGCTTTGGATTTTGTCCCGGATCTTCTTCTCCGCTCTGCTCGCGTGGGCTCTGGCGCGGGTGGTGAAGATTCCAGGTGCTTGTACAGGAGCGTCTTCGGCTCAGGCTCGGTTCCAGCGCAGGGATGGTGGTCTGTTGGTGTCTGCTCCGGTGCGGATTCGTCTGCTGCTGGAGTTTGGGGAGGGAGCGCCATGGCCGGTGTTCGTTCAGCGTGCCAAGCTCCGTCGTGCTACGGCGGACGACCTCTCCGGTCTTCTACATGTGTGGGGGTTCTCCCTGTTCCAGGTATGGCGGCGACCTTGCTTCCTCTTCCTCGGCGGTGTTGCTGGCGGTGGACTGCGGCGGCAGGGTCAGTGGTGGTTCAGCTTTCTTGCTGTTGTGCTGGTGTTTCGATCCCGGCTTTCTTGGATTTCGGAGTTCTTCGCCAGCTTTATGCTCTGCTTCTTCATCGTTCTGCCTCTTCGTTCTCCGGCCGGCCGTGGTGGCGAGGGGAGAAGGAGTGGTCAGGGCGTGCTTTGCGGTGACTCCGGCGAGCAGTGGTGGTGCTCGGTGCAGGGGTGTCTGGGAGGTTGGTGGTTGCGGGAAGGTGGCGCCATGGCCGTGCGCTTTCAACGATCTTCGGTTCCGTCGCTTGCGGCGGGCGGCTTCGGCGGTCTCTACATGAGTGGGGCGTTTCCTTGCCCGGGGATGGCGGTGGCCTGTCGTCCTCCTCTCCGGCGGTGTTCGGTGGTGGAGTTCGTTCTTAGGCGTTGCGGTGGTGCAGCGGCTTCCTCTGGCGCTGCTGTTGTTCTGGGTTCCCTCTGTTTGTACTCTGCGTATTTTTGTTTGCCTCTGTAATCTTTGTTGAATACGCAGTGTAAATCCTCTCAAAAAAAAAAAGTAAGGAAGTTTTTTCCTCCCAAATTTTGGTACATTTTTTCGTCGTCTATCCGCGCCGCTTCGTATTGTTTCGTACGTCAAAAATGTTTTATACGAAAAACCATAGCATGCGTTAAAAAGAACGGTTGTAGTCCGTGCTTCCAATAATAGCTCTACAGTTCTTCTCTCCCGTTGGAACGCACTAGCACGTTAACTAAATTTTGTATCTCAACGCATGAGAACAAAATTTGAACCATGGATTAAATATTCTGAAGTAATTGTAGGGACGTGCGTTGCACGCACACGTGTACTAGTTGTAGTAAACAACAAAAGTGTTTGAAAAAGTGGATACGTTTTGGACGTATCACCCACTTAAGGTATTTGCGCTTTTTTTATACAAGGGTTGGGGCCGCGAGGACCCTGGTGCTACACTAATTCATTCCACGTCGCATGTACATTTTATACATAGGCCCTTTTACAACACTCGCCCCAAAGAACCTAGAATTTGAGGATAAGGCCACTGCTTTTATAGAAAACACCCCAACACTAAAAGATAAAAAGCAATCAGGTACTAGGGCACCGCCACCACCATTCGCCGGCGACCTCAAGGTGGTAGACGCACCGAGATCCGAGAGGGGAATGATCGCAGTCTCTCCTCCGGTGAAGAACCGCTGCCGCCGGCCAGCTCGAAGTCGACGGGGACGAACCACTTGCCGACGACGAGCTGTCGAGCTCCGGCGCAGCGCCAGAAAGGCCTCCCGCTCGGAGGTTGAAGATGGGCCGCCATAATGGCCAAAGATCACGGCGGCAAACTCAGCCGCCGCGTGTGTCGCTCGGGGATGCAGCAAGAAACACCTTGCAGATGTCGAGGAAATCCAAAGGCACATCTTCCTCCCCTCGCCACCATGGTTGGCCAGAGGAAGAGCCGCCACCTGCCTCTCGTCCGCTGCAGGGTGGTCTGAACAAAGACTCTAGATGCAGCAGCCCAACAGAACGCGCCACCCATCATCTCCCCGGCCACCTCGGCCGGCCAAGAGGGAGAAGCGAGCTCCGCTAGTTGCAGCAGCTGAGCCTCCCCGTGGAGCAGCAAAGCCCATCGCTCCATTCATCCTTCCTCCACCACGGCGACGAAGACGAATAGAACCAGAGCAGCACCCCACCTAGCTGTAAAGCTGATACCCTCCAATCTTCTCCTTCCCAACCACCATGGCTAGGACCAGACAGGGACAGAGGGAACAAAAGCCAACCAGCTCCAACTTATTCCAGCAAGAAAGGGGCAGGGACATGGGAGCAAGGGATGCCGAAGCAGAACCTCGCCATGGAACCAGCAGAGAGGTGCCGACATAGGAGCCACCAACACCCTCTCTCCTACCTTCCGCCTCATTGATGTGCAGCCTAGCAAGATAAGCTCGAGAGTGAGATTCGGTGGATCTGGATCCGGCCGCCTTTTTATTTGCTGAGATAAAACTAATTAAGAAAAAACCTACAGCTACTAGAAGCCAGACCCCCCTCATGCTCCTCGCCGGCCACCATGGCCGCCAGCGACGAGGGAGTGAGAGGTCGGCGAGGGTATCTGGGGAAGAGAGGCTCAAGGAGAGCAGCCGGCACAGGGTACGCGCTAGGAAAGAGATAAGGATACGCCGCCGAACCAGGGATACTTGCGTCGCGTATGCGATTTGGGTGGGCCCCACTTAAGGTATTTGCCGAGTGTACTTCACAAAACACTTGCCAACCCTTTTTAAAATATTTTCGAAGGTTTGCATTGAAATTTGTTATATTGGCTTGTCCTATTAGCTAAAGTTAATATATAAATAATAAGATCCCTACTTGGCTACATAAAATTATTTCTGCTATTTTTTAAGAACAATCTATCACACACTTTGCACTTACTTAAAAAACATTTTTGACATTTGAAAAAGTGAAAACATATTTATTTACCTAATAAAAGTTAGAAAGTAATTTTGGCACTATTATTTGGCACGAAACCATGAACCAATCTGCCAAATGTGGTCACATTATCATGAACTATGGTATAAATATGGCCATGAGCATGGTCATTTGCCCTCAAATTCATTATTGTCCATATATGATACTCCATTATGAAGTTTGTTTTCACAAATCAAAATCCATGCCATCATTTTTCTAGCAACTAGTACACATAAAAGAACTCCATGCCAGGGATTTATATTTTTCTATATTTTTATGATTTTTTTTCAAAACTAGATCTAAATCGCAAGCAAGACTATTCTGAGCTAGGGTCTAAAATCTTTCGACACCCTCTGTCGATATTTGGATAGAATCCTATGTGGGTATCTTCAAATAATTTTTGCTAAGTTTAGGAGTAAACTATCATGCATATGTAGTCAAACATAAATTATTTTGGATAAATCAACCGAAATTCATTTATTGGGAGAAAGTACCATTTTAAATATATATTGGTTTTTTTCTATTTATCCTAAACTCATATATCCCAAATATGGCTCCATGCCAAAAAAAAACTTTAGTTTTGACAAGTTTTGGGTATGATTTTATTTTTCTCTATTAAAAAGCTCCTGAAAAGTTTAAATAATCTTTTTAGTTGAAGAAAAAATTTGTTATTCAAAATTTAAGTTTATATGTGCTGACTATTTAATTTTACTTGTTTGCCAAGTGTTTTCTGAAAAAATTCTCGGCAAAGTCAATCGCATTGTCTATATGTCGTTAAACGCGGTTAAAATGGTTACGCGTCCAAGACGTTGCCGAGTGTGTTGCCCAAAACCACTCGATAACCACGTATATGCAGAGTATACCTGGCCATTGGCCGGGCCGGGCCTAACAAAGCCCACGGTCAAAATCTCAGGCCCAGGCCCATTCTTCGGGCCTATATTTTAGCCCCAGAGCCCGCCCATTGACTGCAAAATCCCATCGAGCCTCGGGCCGGGCTTCTTCCTTAAAATGCCAATATGTAAAACCCAGACCCAGGCCCATCTGGCCTTCGAGCTCAAATCTAAGGCCCGCCCATGGGCAAGCCCAGGCCCACCCAGGCCCTGTATTTTTGGGCTGGGCCTAGGCAGGCTGGTCGGGCCAGGCCGGAGATGGCCAGATATAATGAAGAGTGAGTGACAAAATGCACTTGGAAAACTGGGTGACCCTTGGCAATGTGCATGTTTCCTGTAGTGATTGACGCTAGCATGGGCAACTTCAAGTTGACGAAGAAATATTTAGACGTTATATTTGAAATTCATGGAGTTCAAAATCTTCAATTCGCCCTAGCAAAAGGACCGAGCCATTTGGGTTATGTTTCAATATTTAGAAACTATTAAGTAGGTTCTTTTTGCGAGTAAATTATTAGGGCATCTCCAGCGGTACCCGCCAAATGACCCTCCAAAGTACCAATGGCGGTCCTGACGCAAAAAATTGGACACAACGGCACCCCTCAAGTGTCCGGGCGAGTCATTTTCTGTCCAGCGCCCCCGACCCACCCGCCAAACTTGGGGGCATGCTCGGGGGCGCCGGACTCCACCCCAGACATGCCCTCCGACAGGTGGGGGCCCTATGTCGTTGACACGGGTGAGGGTAGGCGCGATTTATGGTGCCATGCAGAGGCAGTTGATAGTCTCAAACGTATCTATAATTTTTGATGTTCCATGCTTGTTTTATACCAAATGCTACATGTTTTATTTACATTTTACATCATTTTATGCATTTTCTGGAACTAACCTATTAGCAAGATGCCACAGTGCCAGTTCCTGTTTTCAGCTATCTTTTTGTTCCAGAAAACCTAGTCGGGGAATAATCTCTGAATTGGACGATAATTTACGTGATTTATTTTTGTAATGGAATGAAGAAACCACTCAAAGGAGAGGTCGAGGGGACCCACCAGGCGAGGAGGCGGGCCCTAGGCGCGGCCAGGGGGTGACCCACGCCCCAAGGCCGTGTGGGCCCCCTGGTGCCCCACTGACGGTGCCCTTTCGCCTATAAATTCCTTCGTCTCCAGAAACTCTCGACACCCGATCAGAAATCCACGAAAAGTTCTGTCGCCGCCGTTGTCGTCAACCCTAGTTCGGGAGGGTTCTGCAGCTCTTCCCGGCACCCTGCCGGGGGGAGATCATCACCGGAGGCTCTACACCACCATGCCTGCCTTCGACTGATGCGTGAGTAGTTCATCTTTGGACTACAGTTCCATAGCAGTAGCTAGATGGTTGTCTCTCCACTTTGTACTATCATGTTTAGATCTTGTGAGCTGCCTATCATGATCGAGATCATCTTTATGTAATGCTACATGTTGTGTTTGCTGGGATCCGATGAATTGTGAAGTTATGATCAAGTTTGTTCATCTATCTATAATACACATGTTTTATTTATGTTCCTGCATGCTCTCCGATGCTAGTAGATACTTTGGCCAAGTAGATGCTAGTGTCTTATGCTAGATAGTGGGTTCATGTCTCCATTAGCCTGGGCTCGAGATGACAGAAAGGACTAAGGTTGTGGATGTGCTGTTCTCACTAGGAGAAAACAACTTTGCTATGTCTACATGTCATTTGCAATGTTTACATTGCACACTTTGCTTATTGCGATAATCTGTTGCTTGCAACTTAATACCGGCGGGAGACACGGATGTTATTTCGCAGGTGGATTATTAGTCATAGATGCAGCTAGCAAGCGGTCTATGTTTCTTGTTGTAATGCCCAATAAATACTACAATGAACATTATCTTGTCATATATTGCATTGTCATGCCATCACCATTTGTTAATTGCCTAGCTGTAATTTGTTCACCCAACATGTTATCTATCTGTTTTGGGAGAGACACCTCTAGTGAACTGTGGACCCGGTCTTTTCTTTTACACTGATAAAAAACACCGTTTCCACCACGCACTACACTCATTGCTCACTGCTCATTTTGCATTTACATTTACTTTGCACACCATACGTTTAATCCTTTGTATTCAGCAAGCGGGGAGATTGACAACCTTCCTGTTGTTGGTTGCGTGCATGGAAAACAAAAAATTTGCCACTACTACTAACAGCCAAGATCTCCACTATGAAGATATAAGTAACAAGACATGCATATTTGATCTAACTGTAAATCGTTACCGACACGTTGAAGCGGAAGAGATGTCGATGACGACGTTGATGAAGCTTGTGTGAAGAACTCCCTCGTTAAGCCTAGCTGAGAGAATATCGTAGACTCCTTGCGTCCCGCCTTGATCAACGTAGTGAGGGGCAACCGCCATCGTAGACAGCACACCCCTCCGAGTTTCGCACGCATACATCGAACTAGTTCAGCAGGCTTCGCCGTCTATGCTTGAAGCACTCACCGCTGGTGTATATGAAGGTGGAGATCTCAACCCATGAGAAGGAGGGAGAGAGAGATTAGATATTTAATCTCAGATCTAAGGAGGATCCCTCTAATATGAGAGGTTCCCTCTAATCCAACTAGAAGAGATCTAAACTTGTGTGTCTTTCCACGGGTGGGAGTGTTTTATAGGAGGCTGTGGCTCTAGGTTAATAGTGCCAGAAACTATGCTTGTACGTCACACATCGTTGGGAACCCCAAGGGAAGGATGATGAGAAGCAGCAGTAAGTTTTCCCTCAGTATGAAACCAAGGTTTAATCGGACCAGTAGGAAAACGAGGTTTGCTTCGAAGGTGTTGTGGAGGAGTGTAGTGCGGCGCAACACCAGGGATTCCGGTGCCAACGTGGAACCTGCACAACACAATCAAACTACTTTGCCCCAACTTAACAGTGAGGTTGTCAATCTCACCGGCTTGCTGAAAACAAAGGGTTAAACGTATCGAATGGAAATGATGTTTGTTTGCATAAAACAGTAGAGAACAATGATTGCAGTAGATTGTATTTCAGATGTAAAAGAATGGACCGGGTCCACAGTTCACTAGTGGTGTCTCTCCAATAAGATAACTAACATGCTGGTAAACAAATTACAGCTGGGCAATTGACAATTGATAAGTGCATATAACATGCATGTGTGAGCTGTGGTGTCTACTATGAGATTCATTTGGGCATTACGACAAAGTACATAGACCGCTATCCAGCATGCATCTATGCCTAAATAGTCCACTTTCCGGTTAACATCCGTACCCCTTCCAGTATTAAGTTGCAAGCAACAGACAATTGCATTAAGTAATGTGCGTAATGTAAACAATACATTCATCCTTGAATAAAGCATTGCTGTTTTACCCCTAGTGGCAACAACACATCTACAACCTTAGAACTTGCTGTCACTATCCCAGGTTAAATAGAGGTTGAACCCAACTATCATGCATAAATACCCCCTCTTGGAGTTACAAGTATTCACGTGGCCAAGGCTTCAACAAGTAACGGAGAGCATGCAAGATCACAAATGACATAGACATGATAATATAATATTCAGCTCCACATAGGTATCAATATAAGTCAGATCCCAACAAACACAACATGTAGCATTACAATAAGATGATCTTGATCATGATAGGCAGCTCACAAGATCTAAACATGATGGCACAAGTGGAGAAGACAACCATCTAGCTACTGCTATGGACCCATACCAAGGATGAACTACTCACGCTTCATCCGGAGGCGGGCATGGCGATGTAGAGCCCTCCGGTGATGATTCCCTCTCCGGCAGGGTGCCGGAAGAGCTTCAGAAACCCCCCGAGTTAGGGTTGACGACGGCGGCGGCAGCGAATATGTTCTGGATGAAAGGCTCGGTGTTTTAGGGTTTTCGCGTCTCGGGGAATAAATAGGCGAAGGGGCGATGTGCGGACCCCGAGGGGCCCAAACCACCACCAGGCGCGGCTGTGGGCCCAGCCGCGCCACCTGGTGGTTTGGCCACCTCGTGGTCTTCGTCTCTCCTTCGGACTCCGTGTACGTGCTGGAAAAATAGGGACCTGGCCTTTTGTTTCGTGCAATTCCGAGAATATTTCCAGAAGTAACTTTCTGAAACCAAAAACAGCAGAAAACAGGGAACTGGCACTGTGGCATCTTGTTTAGGTTAGTCCCAGAAAATGCATAAAAGTGATACGAAGTGTATATAAAACATGTAGCAAATGGTATAATATAAGCATGGAACAGCAGAAATTATGGATACGTTGGAGACGTATCAAGCATCCCCAAGCTTAGTTCTACTCGTCCTCGAGTAGGTAAAACGATAACAACAAATAATTTCTGAGGAGACATGCTTTCACACAATCTTGATCAATATATTGCAAGGCTCATGTCATGAATGAAGTGACTCAAAGCAATGATCTATAGTTTGCTAACAAATAGATAAAGAGTAAACAATGAATCATATAAGCAAAAACTTTTCATGAATAGTACTTTCAAGACAAGTATCAAAAAGTTTTGCATAAGAGGTAACTCATAAAGCAATAGATTCAAAGTAAAAGGCATTGAAGCAACACAAAGGATGATTAAGTTTCAGCATTTGCTTTCAACTTGTAACATGTATATCTCATGGATAGTTGTCAACATAAAGCAATATAACAAGTGCAATAAGTAAATATGTAAGAATCAATGCACACAAAGTTGACACAAGTGTTTGCTTCTAAGATAGAAAGGAGTAGGTAAACTGACTCAACATAAAGTAAAAGATAGGCCCTTCGCAGAGGGAAGCAGGGATTAAATCATGTGCTAGAGCTTTTTAAGTTTTCGAAAGCATATAGAGAGCACAAAATAAGTATTTGAGAGGTGTTTGTTGTTGTCAACGAATGGTAGTGGGCACTCTAACCCCTTGTCAACCAGACTTTCAAAGAGCGGCTCCCATGAAGGACGTTATCTCTACCAGCAAGGTAGATCATCCCTCTTCTCTTTTGTTTACACATGTATTTTAGTTTCTTTATAGATGACACTCCTCCCAACCTTTTGCTTACACAAGCCATGGCTAACCGAATCCTCGGGTGCCTTCCAACATTCACATACCATGGAGGAGTGTCTATTGCAAAATTAAGTTGCTTACTGATAAATCAGGGCAAAACATGTGAAGAGAATTATTAATGAAAGTTGTAATTAATTGGGGCTGGGCACCCCGTTGCCAGCTCTTTTTGCAAATTATTGGATAAGCGGATGTATATGCCACTAGTCCAGGTGAAAGTCTGTCAGAAGTAAATGACAAGATTGAAAGATAAAACACCACATACTTCCTCATGAGCTATAAAACATTGACACAAATAAGGAGTAATAAAGTTTTGAATAGTTTAAAGGTAGCACATGAAATATTTACTTGGAATGGCAGGAAATACCACATAGTAGGTAGGTATGGTGGACACAAATGGCATGGGTTTTGGCTCAAGTTTTGGATGCACGAGAAGCATTCCCTCTCAGTACAGAGTTTAGGCTAGCAAGGTTGTTTGAAGCAAACACAAGTATAAACCGGTACAGCAAGAATCACATAAAAACATATTGCAAGTATTATAAGACTCTACACTGTCTTCCTTGTTGCTCAAACATTTTACCAGAAAATATCTAGACCTTAGAGAGAACAAATATGCATCCCAAGTCTCAACAAGCTCTACGGTAGTTCTCCACTACTAGGCTTTAACTACATGATGCAAGAGCTTAAACATGATCTACTTGAGAGCTCAAAACAATTGCAAAGCATCAAATCAAAACAAGACAATGATCTACAAGAATGCATATGTCTTTTCCAATACCAACTACTACATGTAGCATTTTCTTTCTTCCAAACAAACACCAATAAATTTATTTAAACATAAACTCTCCAAATGATAATATAATGCAGCAAGAGAGTATTTATAAACAAGTGCTAACAGCTCGAAGAGATGCATGAAAAACAGGAGCTAAAAGCACTGCAGTAGCTAGTTAAGAATACTCAACAAATATAAGTGAAGAACATGAGTATTCACATGAAAAAGCGGAGCGTGTCTCTCTCCCACACAAGGATTGCTAGGATCCATTTATTCAAACAAAAACAAAAATAAAAACACACAGACGCTCCAAGTAAAGCGCATAAGATGTGAAAGAATTAAAATATAGTTTCACTAGAGATGACCTGATAAGTTTGTTGATGAAGAAGGGGATGCCTTGGGCATCCCCAAGCTTAGACGCTTGTCTCTCTGAATATGGTTGGGATGAACCACGGGGGCATCCCCAAGCTTAGGCTTTTCACTCTTCTTGATCACATAATATCACCCTTCTCGCTTGATCCTTGAAAACTTCCTTCACACCAAACTCAAGACAGTTCTCATTAGAGGGTTAGTGCATAATCAAAAATTCTCATATTCTGTAATGATACAATCAATCCCAAAGCTTCTGGACATTAGCTACAGCCACCAATGCTTTGTGGAGCAAAGAAATCCACACAAACACAGTAAAAGAGCGAATGCAAAACAAAAGGCAGAATCTGTCAAAAACAGAACAGTCTGGAATGACGAATTTTTTCGAGGCACTTAAGTTGCTCAGATGGATCTGGCCTAAAATAATGAAAGTTGCGTACATATCTCAGGAATATGCGTGATTTTTCTCAGAATTTTTTGAATTTTCTACAGGGAGATAAGCTCAAATCCGTGACAGCTAAAAATCTGTCACTGCGCAGAAATCCAAATCTTGCATCAACTTTCAATATAGAACTTTACTTGGCACAACATTGCGATAAAATAAAGATACAAAGGAGTTGCTACAGAAGTAACAAAAATCCTTGACACATGGGTTATCTCCCACAAGTGCTTTTCTTTAATGCCTTTCAGCTAGGCTTTAGGATTTTAATGATGCTCGCATAAGAATAAGAGTTGAAAAACAAAGAGAGCATCAAGAGGCAAATATCAAAATCATCTGAGTCTAACCCACTTCCTATGCAGAGGAATATTGTAGTAAAACAAATCATTGAAGCATAAAGCAGCTAGCATAGGAAGATGCAACAAATCCAACTTTAAAACTTCCAACACAAAGAGAGGTATTTTAGTGACATGAAAACTTTTAAAACCATCTTTCCCTCTCTCATAATAATTTTCAATAGCATCATAAACAAACTCAACAAATATCACATAAAGCATGCTTTTTATGATCTACAAACACATAACTTTTATCAAGCAAGATAGTGGGATCAAAAATTTCAAACCCACTTTTAGACATATTGAAACAAGTTGATTGATCACTCTCAATAGTAGAATTAATAATATTATCAAGCAACATAGGACCATCATCTAGAGCTTTATCATAAACATTTTCTAAGCAAACACTCTCATTACCATGCATTTCGAAATTAGGAATAAAAAGTGGATTATCATAAGACTTATCAAAATAGCATGGATTTTCATAAACAACATTGGGGGAAATATTTGGTACTTCTGTTATTTTTGCTTTCTCTTGAGTCAAGGAGCTTGTTACTTCAAATTTATCAAAAGGAGATATTTCAATAGAATCATGACATTCAACAATATAGCATTTTTCCTCCTTAGGTAGGCATGGAGGGCAATTAAATAGTGTAAGAGTTGAAGAGTTACTGTCATTAGAAGGTAGATCCTCCTTTTGTTCTTCACTCTCCTCCTCTTTTTCATCCAATGAGATCACAGTTTCAGCAATTTCCTCTTCCTCAGGTTCCTGCAAGGCACAAGTTTCATCTTTTTGAGGAAACATCCTCTCAAGATGTTCAGTAATGTAAGAATTATTATCCTTGTAGGTATCACAACAATATTTAAGTATGGCAATACATTCAGATTTATAAGGGGCATCAGTTTTATGTTCAAGATAAGAACTAATTTCAAGGGCACCCTTAAAAACAAAAACTCTTCAATTTGTTCAAGATTACCAAAATCATAGTTTCCTTTAGCATAGGCAGCCAAGGTTTCATTATCAGTATACTCACATTGGAAAGGGAGATGTTTGTGTTATAGCAAAGAGATTCATTAAAGCAGTAGGATTCATCATATGTAGAACACAAGTTCTTAGCAAAACCATTCAATCTTCTTATTTGTTCCCATAGATGTTTTCCTTTTGGAGAAAGCGGTAATTCTTATAACGAGAGTTTCATAGAGATAAGACATTGAAAACAACTAGTCATAATAGTAATTCGAAATAAAAAGGAACTAATTTTTTTGTGTTTTTGATAAAGAGAGCAAACAAGACTAAATAAAAATAAACTAAGCAAGACAAATAACAAAGTAAAGAGATTGGGTGTGAGAGACTCCCCTTGCAGAAGCAATTCTGTTTTCCCCGGCAACGGCGCCAGAAAACGTTGTTGGTGGCTCTAGGTTAATAGTGCCAGAAACAATGCTTGTACGTCACACGTCAGTTGGGAACCCCAAGAGGAAGGTATGATGAGTGCAGCAGTAAGTTTTCCCTCAGTATGAAACCAAGGTTTAATCGGACCAGTAGGAAAACGAGGTTTGCTTCGAAGGTGTTGGTGGAGGAGTGTAGTGCGGCGCAACACCAGGGATTCCGGTGCCAACGTGGAACCTGCACAACACAATCAAACTACTTTGCCCCAACTTAACAGTGAGGTTGTCAATCTCACCGGCTTGCTGAAAACAAAGGGTTAAACGTATCGAATGGAAATGATGTTTGTTTGCATAAAACAGTAGAGAACAATGATTGCAGTAGATTGTATTTCAGATGTAAAAGAATGGACCGGGGTCCACAGTTCACTAGTGGTGTCTCTCCAATAAGATAACTAACATGCTGGGTAAACAAATTACAGCTGGGCAATTGACAATTGATAAGTGCATATAACATGCATGTGTGAGCTGTGGTGTCTATGAGATTCATTTGGGCATTACGACAAAGTACATAGACCGCTATCCAGCATGCATCTATGCCTAAATAGTCCACTTTCGGTTAACATCCGTACCCCTTCCAGTATTAAGTTGCAAGCAACAGACAATTGCATTAAGTAATGTGCGTAATGTAAACAATACATTCATCCTTGAATAAAGCATTGCTGTTTTACCCCTAGTGGCAACAACACAACAACCTTAGAACTTGCTGTCACTATCCCAGGTTAAATAGAGGTTGAACCCAACTATCATGCATAAATACCCCTCTTGGAGTTAAGTATTCACGTGGCCAAGGCTTCAACAAGTAACGGAGAGCATGCAAGATCACAAATGACATAGACATGATAATATAATATTCAGCTCCACATAGGTATCAAATAAGTCAGATCCCAGCAAAACAAACATGTAGCATTACAATAAGATGATCTTGATCATGATAGGCAGCTCACAAGATCTAAACATGATGGCACAAGTGGAGAAGACAACCATCTAGCTACTGCTATGGACCCATAGTCCAAGGATGAACTACTCACGCATCACTCCGGAGGCGGGCATGGCGATGTAGAGCCCTCCGGTGATGATTCCCCTCTCCGGCAGGGTGCCGGGAAGAGCTTCAGGAACCCCCGAGTTAGGGTTGACGACGGCGGCGGCAGCGAATATGTTCTGGATGAAAGGCTCGGTGTTT
>CAMZMU010000096.1:60060315-60245819 GCA_947311845.1 Poa pratensis | reverse complement strand
CAGTTGTGACAAACCCTCCACGAGCAGCTGAGAAATTGATGTGATCTCCTTCTTCGCACCATTAGGATTTTGGTGACTGTTAGTGCTTGTCGCCCAAGTTTTCTGCATGGACGTCATGGTGAATTCATAGCCAAATAATTTCTTAAGAAATTTTCTAGCATGGGCCACCTGCATGATTAAGGGGGATAAAGAAAGTTTGAATCGTGGGTAATTATCTCAGTGAGAAGTGAATGAATGCTCCTGCGTTGCATGCTCCAATCTGACAGCAAGACTGACAGCGCAAGAGGAGCTTGATAAGGCTAAATTTATTTTGGATGAAACACTCTCTGTAGTCCCTCAGGATTCAAGTGATGCTGCAGCCAGCTTCATTGCATCTTTGCATTTGAAGAAGCCACTGGGTTGACCTGCCAAAATGGATGGATCTAATCAAGCACTAGCGCTATGGATTATCTACTGAGACTATTGGAGGATCCTGTCGGCAGGATTCATCAAGATTGCAGCATGTGGCTCAAGTATACACATAAACATGCCACCATGACTTTGCAAGGTACTAGGCTGAAAGTCTTTGTTTCCTGTTAAATTGGTCTCAGACAATTAGACGTAATGACTGATCTTATTAATTTAGGTGAACGTTTTCTTTATGCACTAAGAAATAATCGGTGCTAATAGCCTCAAGGAAGATTTTGTTTGTAACTATCTGACCGTAGGCTACAGTGTCTTGGTTGCCCGCTGGTGGAACCGTGGAACATGGAAACTGGTAATGACTAAAAAGGTGTAAATTTTAATTGTGAAATTGCATGGCTCATTTTAAGTTATCCTATTCTGAAGGAATGGGCGATTAGTGTGTGGTTCTCTGGAATATGATTTACGATTTCTATTGGACGTTCCACTCAGTATTGGATACACACAAAATTGCCTGAATTAGAAGAGGCGAGAGCAATGGTTAGTTTAAAGATTTGAGCGAAGAAAATCAATCTGGCACATATTATATATATATGCAATAATAAAGTAAGGAAGCTTAAGCGAGTGCTCCTCCTCCGCGAAGGGATAAGGTACTGTTTGGGAGCGGCGGAAAAGAGGCGACCAGTTCTTGGTCCTCTCCGGCGAATCCGCCACTCCCCTTCACCTCTGGTCGCCGTCTCGGCGCCGTGAGGTGAGGGGAGCTCCGTGATCTCGTCGTGTGTGGATAGCTAGGTGTAGTTCTGTCCCCGGCGACGGCTTACGAAGACGGTGGCGTGGTCGTCGGTGTTTGGGTGTTTCTCTCCCCCTCCTTTCCCCGTTCCGGCGTTCGCGCCGGAGGTTTGGAGCTAGTTTGTGCCGGGGCTTGACCGGCGAGGCGGCGGCGGTGGTCAAGCTTTGGATTTTGTCCCGGATCTTCTTCTCCGCTCTGCTCGCGTGGGCTCTGGCGCGGGTGGTGAAGATCCAGGTGCTTGTACAGGAGCGTCTTCGCTCAGGCTCGGTTCCAGCGCAGGGATGGTGGTCTGTTGGTGTCTGCTCCGGTGCGGATTCGTCTGCTGCTGGAGTTTGGGGAGGGAGCGCATGGCCGTGTTCGTTCAGCGTGCCAAGCTCCGTCGTGCTACGGCGGACGACCTCTCCGTCTTCTACATGTGTGGGGGTTCTCCCGTTCCAGGTATGGCGGCGACCTTGCTTCCTCTCCTCGGCGGTGTTGCTGGCGGTGGACTGCGGCGGCAGGTCAGTGGTGTTCAGCTTTCTTGCTTTGTGCTGGTGTTTCGTCCCGCTTTCTTGGATTTCGGAGTTCTTTCGCCAGCTTTATGCTCTGCTTCTTCATCGTTCTGCCTCTTCGTTCTCCGGCCGGCCGTGGTGCGAGGGGAGAGGAGTGGTCAGTCGTGCTTTGCGGTGACTCCGGCGGCAGTGGTGGTGCTCGGTGCAGGGGTGTCCTGGGAGGTGGTGGTTGCGGAAGGTGGCGCCATGGCTGCGCTTTCAACGATCTTCCGGTTCCGTCGCTTGCGGCGGGCGGCTTCGGCGGTCTCTACATGAGTGGGGCTTTCCTTGCCCGGGGATGCGGTGGCCTGTCGTCCTCCTCTCCCGCGGTGTTCGGTGGTGGAGTTCGTTCTTAGGCGTTGCGGTGGTGCAGCGGTCTCCTCTGGCGCTGCTGTTTGTTCTGGGTTCCCTCTGTTTGTACTCTGCGTATTTTTTTGCCTCTGTAATCTTTGTGAATCGCATGTAAATCCTCTCAAAAAAAAAAAAGTAAGGAAGTTTTTCCCTCCCAAATTTTGGTACATTTTTTCGTCGTCTATCCGCGCCGCTTCGTATTGTTTCGTACGTCAAAATGTTTTATACGAAAAAACCATAGCATGCGTTAAAAAGAACGGTTGTAGTCCGTGCTTCCAATAATAGCTCTACAGTTCTTCTCTCCCGTTGGAACGCACTAGCACGTTAACTAAATTTTGTATCTCAACGCATGAGAACAAAATTTGAACCATGGATTAAATATTCTGAAGTAATTGTAGGGCGTGCGTTGCACGCACACGTGTACTAGTTGTAGTAAACAACAAAGTGTTTGAAAAAGTGGATACGTTTTGGACGTATCACCCACTTAGGTATTTGCGCTTTTTTTATACAAGGGTTGGGGCCGCGAGGACCCTGGTGCTACACTAATTTCATTCCACGTCGCATGTACATTTTATACATAGGCCCTTTTACAACACTCTCGCCCCAAAGAACCTAGAATTTGAGGATAAGGCCACTGCTTTATAGAAACACCCCAACACTAAAAGATAAAAAGCAATCAGGTACTAGGGCACCGCCACCACCATTCGCCGGCGACCTCAAGGTGGTAGACGCACCGAGATCCGAGAGGGGAATGATCGCAGTCTCTCCTCCGGAAGAACCGCTGCCGCCGGCCAGCTCGAAGTCGACGGGACGAACCACTTGCCGACGACGAGCTGTCGAGCTCCGGCGCAGCGCCAGAAAGGCTCCCCTCGGAGGTTGAAGATGGGCCGCCATAATGGCCAAAGATCACGGCGGCAAACTCAGCCGCCGCGTGTGTCGCTCGGGATGCAGCAAGAAACACCTTGCAGATGTCGAGGAAATCCAAAGGCACATCTTCCTCCCCTCGCCACCATGGTTGGCCAGAGGAAGAGCCGCCACCTGCCTCTCGTCCGCTGCAGGGTGGTCTGAACAAAGACTCTAGATGCAGCAGCCCAACAGAACGCGCCACCCATCATCTCCCCGGCCACCTCGGCCGGCCAAGAGGGAGAAGCGAGCTCCGCTAGTTGCAGCAGCTGAGCCTCCCCGTGGAGCAGCAAAGCCCATCGCTCCATTCATCCTTCCTCCACCACGGCGACGAAGACGAATAGAACCAGAGCAGCACCCCACCTAGCTGTAAAGCTGATACCCTCCAATCTTCTCCTTCCCAACCACCATGGCTAGGACCAGACAGGGACAGAGGGAACAAAAGCCAACCAGCTCCACTTATTCCAGCAAGAAAGGGGCAGGGACATGGGAGCAAGGGATGCCGAAGCAGAACCTCGCCATGGAACCAGCAGAGAGGTGCCGACATAGGAGCCACCAACACCCCTCCCTACCTTCCGCCTCATTGATGTGCAGCCTAGCAAGATAAGCTCGAGAGTGAGATTCGGTGGATCTGGATCCGGCCGCCTTTTTATTTGCTGAGATAAAACTAATTAAGAAAAAACCTACAGCTCTAGAAGCCAGACCCCCTCATGCTCCTCGCCGGCCACCATGGCCGCCAGCGACGAGGAGTGAGAGGTCGGCGAGGGTATCTGGGGAAGAGAGGCTCAAGGAGAGCAGCCGCACAGGGTACGCGCTAGGAAAGAGATAAGGATACGCCGCCGAACCAGGGATACTTGCGTCGCGTATGCGATTTGGGTGGGCCCCACTTAAGGTATTGCCGAGTGTACTTCACAAAACACTTGCCAACCCTTTTTAAAATATTTTCGAAGGTTTGCATTGAAATTTGTTATATTGGCTTGTCCTATTAGCTAAAGTTAATATATAAATAATAAGATCCCTACTTGGCTACATAAAATTATTTCTGCTATTTTTTAGAACAATCTATCACACACTTTGCACTTACTTAAAAACATTTTTTGACATTTGAAAAGTGAAAAATATTTATTTACCTATAAAAGTTAGAAGTAATTTTGGCACTATTATTTGGCACGAAACCATGAACCAATCTGCCAAATGTGGTCACATTATCATGAACTATGGTATAAATATGGCCATGAGCATGGTCATTTGCCCTCAAATTCATTATTGTCCATATATGATACTCCATTATGAAGTTTGTTTTCACAAATCAAAATCATGCCATCATTTTTCTAGCAACTAGTACACATAAAAGAACTCCATGCCAGGGATTTATATTTTTCTATATTTTTATGATTTTTTTTCAAAACTAGATCTAAATCGCAAGCAAGACTATTTGAGCTAGGTCTAAAATCTTTCGACACCCTCTGTCGATATTTGGATAGAATCCTATGTGGGTATCTTCAAATAATTTTTGCTAAGTTTAGGAGTAAACTATCATGCATATGTAGTCAAACATAAATTATTTTGGATAAATCAACCGAAATTCATTTATTGGGAGAAAGTACATTTTAATATATATTGGTTTTTTTCTTTTATCCTAAACTCATATATCCCAATATGGCTCCATGCCAAAAAAAAACTTTAGTTTTGACAAGTTTTGGGTATGATTTTATTTTTCTCTATTAAAAAGCTCCTGAAAAGTTTAAATAATCTTTTTAGTTGAAGAAAAAATTTGTTATTCAAAATTTAAGTTTATATGTGCTGACTATTTAATTTTACTTGTTTGCCAAGTGTTTTCTGAAAAAATTCTCGGCAAAGTCAATCGCATTGTCTATATGTCGTTAAACGCGGTTAAAATGGTTACGCGTCCAAGACGTTGCCGAGTGTGTTGCCCAAAACCACTCGATAACCACGTATATGCAGAGTATACCTGGCCATTGGCCGGGCCGGGCCTAACAAAGCCCACGGTCAAAATCTCAGGCCCAGGCCCATTTTCGGGCCTATATTTTACCCCAGAGCCCGCCCATGACTGCAAAATCCCATCGAGCCTCGGGCCGGGCTTCTTCCTTAAAATGCCAATATGAAAACCCAGACCCAGGCCCATCTGGCCTTCGAGCTCAAATCTAAGGCCCGCCCATGGGCATGCCCAGGCCCACCCAGGCCCTGTATTTTTGGGCTGGGCCTAGGCAGGCTGGTCGGGCCAGGCCGGAGATGGCCAGATATAATGAAGAGTGAGTGACAAATGCACTTGGAAAACTGGGTGACCCTTGGCAATGTGCATGTTTCCTGTAGTGATTGACGCTAGCATGGGCAACTTCAAGTTGACGAAGAAATATTTAGACGTTATATTTGAAATTCATGGAGTTCAAAATCTTCAATTCGCCCTAGCAAAAGGACCGAGCCATTTGGGTTATGTTTCAATATTTAGAAACTATTAAGTAGGTTCTTTTTGCGAGTAAATTATTAGGGCATCTCCAGCGGTACCCCCAAATGACCCTCCAAAGTACCAATGGCGGTCCTGACGCAAAAAATTGGACACAACGGCACCCCTCAAGTGTCCGGGCGAGTCATTTTCTGTCCAGCGCCCCCGACCCACCCGCCAAACTTGGGGCATGCTCGGGGGCGCCGGACTCCCCCCAGACATGCCCTCCGACAGGTGGGGGCCCTATGTCGTTGACACGGGTGAGGGTAGGCGCGATTTATGGTGCCATGCAGAGGCAGTTGATAGTCTCAAAAACGTATCTATAATTTTTGATGTTCCATGCTTGTTTTATACCAAATGCTACATGTTTTATTTACATTTTACATCATTTTATGCATTTTCTGGAACTAACCTATTAGCAAGATGCCACAGTGCCAGTTCCTGTTTCAGCTATCTTTTTGTTCCAGAAAACTAGTCGGGGATTAATCTCTGATTGGACGATAATTTACGTGATTTATTTTTGTAATGGAATGAAGAAACCACTCAAAGGAGAGGTCGAGGGACCCACCAGCGAGGAGGCGGGCCCTAGGCGCGGCCAGGGGGTGACCCACGCCCCAAGGCCGTGTGGGCCCCCTGGTGCCCCACTGACGGTGCCCTTTCGCCTATAAATTCCTTCGTCTCCAGAAACTCTCGACACCCGATCAGAAATCCACGAAAAGTTCTGTCGCCGCCGTTGTCGTCAACCCTAGTTCGGGAGGTTCTGCAGCTCTTCCCGGCACCCTGCCGGAGGGGAGATCATCACCGAGGCTCTACACCACCATGCCTGCCTTCGACTGATGCGTGAGTAGTTCATCTTTGGACTACAGTTCCATAGCAGTAGCTAGATGGTTGTCTCCCACTTTGTACTATCATGTTTAGATCTGTGAGCTGCCTATCATGATCGAGATCATCTTTATGTAATGCTACATGTTGTGTTTGCTGGGATCCGATGAATGTGAAGTTATGATCAAGTTTGTTCATCTATCTATAATACACATGTTTTATTTATTCCTGCATGCTCTCCGATGCTAGTAGATACTTTGGCAAGTAGATGCTAGTGTCTTATGCTAGATAGTGGGTTCATGTCTCCATTAGCCTGGGCTCGAGATGACAGAAAGGACTAAGGTTGTGGATGTGCTGTTCTCACTAGGGAAAAACAACTTTGCTATGTCTACATGTCATTTGCAATGTTTACATTGCACACTTTGCTTATTGCGATAATCTGTTGCTTGCAACTTAATACCGGCGGGAGACACGGATGTTATTTCGCAGGTGGATTATTAGTCATAGATGCAGCTAGCAAGCGGTCTATGTTTCTTGTTGTAATGCCCAATAAATACTACAATGAACATTATCTTGTCATATATTGCATTTCATGCCATCACCATTTGTTAATTGCCTAGCTGTAATTTGTTCACCCAACATGTTATCTATCTGTTTTGGGAGAGACACCTCTAGTGAACTGTGGACCCCGGTCTTTTCTTTTACACTGATAAAAACACCGTTTCCACCACGCACTACACTCATTTGCTCACTGCTCATTTTTGCATTTACATTTACTTTGCACACCATACGTTTAATCCTTTGTATTCAGCAAGCGAGGAGATTGACAACCTTCCTGTTGTTGGGTTGCGTGCATGGAAAACAAAAAATTTGCCACTACTACGTAACAGCCAAGATCTACTATGAAGATATAAGTAACAAGACATGCATATTTGATCTAACTGTAAATCGTTACCGACACCGTTGAAGCGGAAGAGATGTCGATGACGACGTTGATGAAGCTTGTGGAAGAACTCCCTCGGTTAAGCCTAGCTGAGAGAATATCGTAGACTCCTTGCGTCCCGCCTTGATCCAACGTAGTGAGGGTCAACCGCCATCGTAGACAGCACACCCTCCGAGTTTCGCACGCATACATCGGAACTAGTTCAGCAGGGCTTCGCCGTCTATGCTTGAAGCACTCACCGCTGGTGTATATGAAGGTGGAGATCTCAACCCATGAGAAGGAGGGAGAGAGAGATTAGATATTAGATCTAGATCTAATCGGAGAGGATCCCTCTAATATGAGAGGTTCCCTCTAATCCAACTAGAAGAGATCTAAACTTGTGTGTCTTTTCCCACGGGGGGGAGTGTTTATATAGGAGGCTGGTGGCTCTAGGTTAATAGTGCCAGAAACAATGCTTGTACGTCACACGTCAGTTGGGAACCCCAAGAGGAAGGTATGATGAGTGCAGCAGTAAGTTTTCCCTCAGTATGAAACCAAGGTTTAATCGACCAGTAGGAAAACGAGGTTTGCTTCGAAGGTGTTGGTGGAGGAGTGTAGTGCGGCGCAACACCAGGGATTCCGGTGCCAACGTGGAACCTGCACAACACAATCAAATTACTTTGCCCCAACTTAACAGTGAGGTTGTCAATCTCACCGGCTTGCTGAAAACAAAGGGTTAAACGTATCGAATGGAAATGATGTTTGTTTGCATAAAACAGTAGAGAACAATGATTGCAGTAGATTGTATTTCAGATGTAAAAGAATGGACCGGGGTCCACAGTTCACTAGTGGTGTCTCTCCAATAAGATAACTAACATGCTGGGTAAACAAATTACAGCTGGGCAATTGACAATTGATAAGTGCATATAACATGCATGTGTGAGCTGTGGTGTCTACTATGAGATTCATTTGGGCATTACGACAAAGTACATAGACCGCTATCCAGCATGCATCTATGCCTAAATAGTCCACTTTCCGGTTAACATCCGTACCCCTTCCAGTATTAAGTTGCAAGCAACAGACAATTGCATTAAGTAATGTGCGTAATGTAAACAATACATTCATCCTTGAATAAAGCATTGCTGTTTTACCCCTAGTGGCAACAACACATCTACAACCTTAGAACTTGCTGTCACTATCCCAGGTTAAATAGAGGTTGAACCCAACTATCATGCATAAATACCCCCTCTTGGAGTTACAAGTATTCACGTGGCCAAGGCTTCAACAAGTAACGGAGAGCATGCAAGATCACAAATGACATAGACATGATAATATAATATTCAGCTCCACATAGGTATCAATATAAGTCAGATCCCAGCAAACACAACATGTAGCATTACAATAAGATGATCTTGATCATGATAGGCAGCTCACAAGATCTAAACATGATGGCACAAGTGGAGAAGACAACCATCTAGCTACTGCTATGGACCCATAGTCCAAGGATGAACTACTCACGCATCACTCCGGAGGCGGGCATGGCGATGTAGAGCCCTCCGGTGATGATTCCCCTCTCCGGCAGGGTGCCGGGAAGAGCTTCAGAACCCCCCGAGTTAGGGTTGACGACGGCGGCGGCAGCGAATATGTTCTGGATGAAAGGCTCGGTGTTTTAGGGTTTTCGCGTCTCGGGGAATAAATAGGCGAAGGGGCGATGTCGGCGGACCCCCGAGGGGCCCAAACCACCAGGCGCGGCTGGGCCCAGCCGCGCCACCTGGTGGTTTGGCCACCTCGTGGCTCTTCGTCTCTCCTTCGGACTCCGTGTACGTGCTGGAAAAATAGGGACTGGCCTTTTGTTTCGTGCAATTCCGAGAATATTTCCAGAAGTAACTTTCTGAAACCAAAAACAGCAGAAAACAGGGAACTGGCACTGTGGCATCTTGTTAATAGGTTAGTCCCAGAAAATGCATAAAAGTGATACGAAGTGTATATAAAACATGTAGCAAATGGTATAATATAAGCATGGAACAGCAGAAATTATGGATACGTTGGAGACGTATCAAGCATCCCCAAGCTTAGTTCTACTCGTCCTCGAGTAGGTAAAACGATAACAACAAATAATTTCTGAGGAGACATGCTTTCACACAATCTTGATCAATATATTGCAAGGCTCATGTCATGAATGAAGTGACTCAAAGCAATGATCTATAGTTTGCTAACAAATAGATAAAGAGTAAACAATGAATCATATAAGCAAAAACTTTTCATGAATAGTACTTTCAAGACAAGCATCAAAAAGTTTTGCATAAGAGGTAACTCATAAAGCAATAGATTCAAAGTAAAAGGCATTGAAGCAACACAAAGGATGATTAAGTTTCAGCATTTGCTTTCAACTTGTAACATGTATATCTCATGGATAGTTGTCAACATAAAGCAATATAACAAGTGCAATAAGTAAATATGTAAGAATCAATGCACACAAAGTTGACACAAGTGTTTGCTTCTAAGATAGAAAGGAGTAGGTAAACTGACTCAACATAAAGTAAAAGATAGGCCCTTCGCAGAGGGAAGCAGGGATTAAATCATGTGCTAGAGCTTTTTAAGTTTTCGAAAGCATATAGAGAGCACAAAATAAGTATTTGAGAGGTGTTTGTTGTTGTCAACGAATGGTAGTGGGCACTCTAACCCCCTTGTCAACCAGACTTTCAAAGAGCGGCTCCCATGAAGGACGTTATCTCTACCAGCAAGGTAGATCATCCCTCTTCTCTTTTGTTTACACATGTATTTTAGTTTCTTTATAGATGACACTCCTCCCAACCTTTTGCTTACACAAGCCATGGCTAACCGAATCCTCGGGTGCCTTCCAACATTCACATACCATGGAGGAGTGTCTATTGCAAAATTAAGTTGCTTACTGATAAATCAGGGCAAAACATGTGAAGAGAATTATTAATGAAAGTTGTAATTAATTGGGGCTGGGCACCCCGTTGCCAGCTCTTTTTGCAAATTATTGGATAAGCGGATGTATATGCCACTAGTCCAGGTGAAAGTCTGTCAGAAGTAAATGACAAGATTGAAAGATAAAACACCACATACTTCCTCATGAGCTATAAAACATTGACACAAATAAGGAGTAATAAAGTTTTGAATAGTTTAAAGGTAGCACATGAAATATTTACTTGGAATGGCAGGAAATACCACATAGTAGGTAGGTATGGTGGACACAAATGGCATGGGTTTTGGCTCAAGTTTTGGATGCACGAGAAGCATTCCCTCTCAGTACAGAGTTTAGGCTAGCAAGGTTGTTTGAAGCAAACACAAGTATAAACCGGTACAGCAAGAATCACATAAAAACATATTGCAAGTATTATAAGACTCTACACTGTCTTCCTTGTTGCTCAAACATTTTACCAGAAAATATCTAGACCTTAGAGAGAACAAATATGCATCCCAAGTCTCAACAAGCTCTACGGTAGTTCTCCACTACTAGGCTTTAACTACATGATGCAAGAGCTTAAACATGATCTACTTGAGAGCTCAAAACAATTGCAAAGCATCAAATCAAAACAAGACAATGATCTACAAGAATGCATATGTCTTTTCCAATACCAACTACTACATGTAGCATTTTCTTTCTTCCAAACAAACACCAATAATTTATTTAAACATAAACTCTCCAAATGATAATATAATGCAGCAAGAGAGTATTTATAAACAAGTGCTAACAGCTCGAAGAGATGCATGAAAAACAGGAGCTAAAAGCACTGCAGTAGCTAGTTAAGAATACTCAACAAATATAAGTGAAGAACATGAGTATTCACATGAAAAAGCGGAGCGTGTCTCTCTCCCACACAAGGATTGCTAGGATCCGAATTTATTCAAACAAAAACAAAAATAAAAACACACAGACGCTCCAAGTAAAGCGCATAAGATGTGAAAGAATTAAAATATAGTTTCACTAGAGATGACCTGATAAGTTTGTTGATGAAGAAGGGGATGCCTTGGGCATCCCCAAGCTTAGACGCTTGAGTCTCTCTGAATATGGTTGGGATGAACCACGGGGGCATCCCCAAGCTTAGGCTTTTCACTCTTCTTGATCACATAATATCACCCTTCTCGCTTGATCCTTGAAAACTTCCTTCACACCAAACTCAAGACAGTTCTCATTAGAGGGTTAGTGCATAATCAAAAATTCTCATATTCTGTAATGATACAATCAATCCCAAAGCTTCTGGACATTAGCTACAGCCACCAATGCTTTGTGGAGCAAAGAAATCCACACAAACACAGTAAAAGAGCGAATGCAAAACAAAAGGCAGAATCTGTCAAAAACAGAACAGTCTGGAATGACGAATTTTTTCGAGGCACTTAAGTTGCTCAGATGGATCTGGCCTAAAATAATGAAAGTTGCGTACATATCTCAGGAATATGCGTGATTTTTCTCAGAATTTTTTGAATTTTCTACAGGGAGATAAGCTCAAATCCGTGACAGCTAAAAATCTGTCACTGCGCAGAAATCCAAATCTTGCATCAACTTTCAATATAGAACTTTACTTGGCACAACATTGCGATAAAATAAAGATACAAAGGAGTTGCTACAGAAGTAACAAAAATCCTTGACACATGGGTTATCTCCCACAAGTGCTTTTCTTTAATGCCTTTCAGCTAGGCTTTAGGATTTTAATGATGCTCGCATAAGAATAAGAGTTGAAAAACAAAGAGAGCATCAAGAGGCAAATATCAAAATCATCTGAGTCTAACCCACTTCCTATGCAGAGGAATATTGTAGTAAAACAAATCATTGAAGCATAAAGCAGCTAGCATAGGAAGATGCAACAAATCCAACTTTAAAACTTCCAACACAAAGAGAGGTATTTTAGTGACATGAAAACTTTTAAAACCATCTTTCCCTCTCTCATAATAATTTTCAATAGCATCATAAACAAACTCAACAACATAACTATCACATAAAGCATGCTTTTTATGATCTACAAACACATAACTTTTATCAAGCAAGATAGTGGGATCAAAAATTTCAAACCCACTTTTAGACATATTGAAACAAGTTGATTGATCACTCTCAATAGTAGAATTAATAATATTATCAAGCAACATAGGACCATCATCTAGAGCTTTATCATAAACATTTTCTAAGCAAACACTCTCATTACCATGCATTTCGAAATTAGGAATAAAAAGTGGATTATCATAAGACTTATCAAAATAGCATGGATTTTCATAAACAACATTGGGGGAAATATTTGGTACTTCTGTTATTTTTGCTTTCTCTTGAGTCAAGGAGCTTGTTACTTCAAATTTATCAAAAGGAGATATTTCAATAGAATCATGACATTCAACAATATAGCATTTTTCCTCCTTAGGTAGGCATGGAGGGCAATTAAATAGTGTAAGAGTTGAAGAGTTACTGTCATTAGAAGGTAGATCCTCCTTTTGTTCTTCACTCTCCTCCTCTTTTTCATCCAATGAGATCACAGTTTCAGCAATTTCCTCTTCCTCAGGTTCCTGCAAGGCACAAGTTTCATCTTTTTGAGGAAACATCCTCTCAAGATGTTCAGTAATGTAAGAATTATTATCCTTGTAGGTATCACAACAATATTTAAGTATGGCAATACATTCAGATTTATAAGGGGCATCAGTTTTATGTTCAAGATAAGAACTAATTTCAAGGGCACCCTTAAAAACAATAAACTCTTCAATTTGTTCAAGATTACCAAAATCATAGTTTCCTTTAGCATAGGCAGCCAAGGTTTCATTATCAGTATACTCACATTGGAAAGGGAGATGTTTGTGCCTTCTATAGCAAAGAGATTCATTAAAGCAGTAGGATTCATCATATGTAGAACACAAGTTCTTAGCAAAACCATTCAATCTTCTTATTTGTTCCCATAGATGTTTTCCTTTTGGAGAGAAGCGGTAATTCTTATAACGAGACCCAGTTTCATAGAGATAAGACATTGAAAACAACTAGTCATAATAGTAATTCGAAATAAAAAGGAACTAATTTTTTTGTGTTTTTGATAAAGAGAGCAAACAAGACTAAATAAAAATAAACTAAGCAAGACAAATAACAAAGTAAAGAGATTGGGTGTGAGAGACTCCCCTTGCAGAAGCAATTCTGTTTTCCCCGGCAACGGCGCCAGAAAACGTTGTTGGTGGCTCTAGGTTAATAGTGCCAGAAACAATGCTTGTACGTCACACGTCAGTTGGGAACCCCAAGAGGAAGGTATGATGAGTGCAGCAGTAAGTTTTCCCTCAGTATGAAACCAAGGTTTAATCGGACCAGTAGGAAAACGAGGTTTGCTTCGAAGGTGTTGGTGGAGGAGTGTAGTGCGGCGCAACACCAGGGATTCCGGTGCCAACGTGGAACCTGCACAACACAATCAAATACTTTGCCCCAACTTAACAGTGAGGTTGTCAATCTCACCGGCTTGCTGAAAACAAAGGGTTAAACGTATCGAATGGAAATGATGTTTGTTTGCATAAAACAGTAGAGAACAATGATTGCAGTAGATTGTATTTCAGATGTAAAAGAATGGACCGGGGTCCACAGTTCACTAGTGGTGTCTCTCCAATAAGATAACTAACATGCTGGGTAAACAAATTACAGCTGGGCAATTGACAATTGATAAGTGCATATAACATGCATGTGTGAGCTGTGGTGTCTACTATGAGATTCATTTGGGCATTACGACAAAGTACATAGACCGCTATCCAGCATGCATCTATGCCTAAATAGTCCACTTTCCGGTTAACATCCGTACCCCTTCCAGTATTAAGTTGCAAGCAACAGACAATTGCATTAAGTAATGTGCGTAATGTAAACAATACATTCATCCTTGAATAAAGCATTGCTGTTTTACCCCTAGTGGCAACAACACATCTACAACCTTAGAACTTGCTGTCACTATCCCAGGTTAAATAGAGGTTGAACCCAACTATCATGCATAAATACCCCCTCTTGGAGTTACAAGTATTCACGTGGCCAAGGCTTCAACAAGTAACGGAGAGCATGCAAGATCACAAATGACATAGACATGATAATATAATATTCAGCTCCACATAGGTATCAATATAAGTCAGATCCCAGCAAACACAACATGTAGCATTACAATAAGATGATCTTGATCATGATAGGCAGCTCACAAGATCTAAACATGATGGCACAAGTGGAGAAGACAACCATCTAGCTACTGCTATGGACCCATAGTCCAAGGATGAACTACTCACGCATCACTCCGGAGGCGGGCATGGCGATGTAGAGCCCTCCGGTGATGATTCCCCTCTCCGGCAGGGTGCCGGGAAGAGCTTCAGAACCCCCCGAGTTAGGGTTGACGACGGCGGCGGCAGCGAATATGTTCTGGATGAAAGGCTCGGTGTTTTAGGGTTTTCGCGTCTCGGGGAATAAATAGGCGAAGGGGCGATGTCGGCGGACCCCCGAGGGGCCCAAACCACCTCAGGCGCGGCTGTGGGCCCAGCCGCGCCACCTGGTGGTTTGGCCACCTCGTGGCTCTTCGTCTCTCCTTCGGACTCCGTGTACGTGCTGGAAAAATAGGGACTGGCCTTTTGTTTCGTGCAATTCCGAGAATATTTCCAGAAGTAACTTTCTGAAACCAAAAACAGCAGAAAACAGGGAACTGGCACTGTGGCATCTTGTTAATAGGTTAGTCCCAGAAAATGCATAAAAGTGATACGAAGTGTATATAAAACATGTAGCAAATGGTATAATATAAGCATGGAACAGCAGAAATTATGGATACGTTGGAGACGTATCAGAGGCCAAGGGGTAGGGAGGCTTGGAGGAGGGGCAAGCCCTCCCCTTCTACCGCCGTCCCTAGGGGAGTTGGAGTCCAACTCCAATTCCTCCCCACAAGTCGGTTTTGGGGTTGGAGTCCTTGTCCAACAAGGACTCCCCAAACTGCCTCCCCTTATGGGCTTTTGGCCCACTAAGGTTTGGGGAGAGGGCGAGCTTCCCCCGTCCACTTGCCTTCACACACCCGCCCCTTGTGGGGGTGCGGCTGCCTAGTGAGCCCATGGGCCCACTTGGCAGCCCCCTTTGGTGGGCACCAAATTTATTTAATATTTTTCCTTTTATTTATTAATTAAATAAATTAATATTTAATTAATTATTTTGTCTAATTAATTCATAATTGAATATTTCCTTTTACAGAAATTCGTGAAATTAATTACTTATCATATAAACATATTTATATGATCCGGCACACCCAGTGTCCGCTGAAAAAATACTCCGGATAAATATTTCCTTCTTATATAAATCCTCGGAATAAATCCGACTAGTGATAGAAACTATTTCTATCACTCCGAGACACCTAGTGTCTGCATAATCCAATCTCTCTGATAAAGATATTATCTACCACGCAGAAACCATTCCGGTGATACTCTCTCGGTATCCATACCAAGCATATGCACAACAAACTAGAACTGACTTAAGCGTGTTACCCTACAGGTTCGATAACGTGTAGATATAATTAGATGTTTCCATCTAATCACCGGCCAGGATCAGGTTCATGGGCAACCTGAATAACTGCTACCGTTATGCGAATAACACTCTGTTGAACCTGTTGATTATCAATTTGTCATTCCCATTACTCACGATACTGAACTTACCCGAGATTAAGTATTCCTGATATTTCCATGAATCAATCCCTGATTCACTATATCTTTGTCTATCTCGTTAACTAGTAAGTTTCCTTTTCTCCTTCCCATAATCCGATATCCCACATGATGTAACTTCATCATGCATTGTCTGCACAACATATTGGATATCATACATACCGAGTGGGCCCTGAAAGTATCTCGGTTTTGACGGAGGAGTAATTTCCCATCTTGGAACTTTAAAATATATGCACACCTTCGGAATTACCCAGTGACTGCCGTTATGATCACCCAGTGATGGCCGTGATGGTTGACAGTACCAAAGTAACTCTTCCAATATGCACAACCCTAATAACCTCATGGTCTAAGGACATGTTATATAATAATCATCTGCGATATTGCACTAAGGAAAAAAGACACTCCGGAATCTTCTTAGCATATCAACGATTTAGGTCTACCCAGCCATATTGTTTCCACCAACAATATGCCACTCATTGATGCTAACATAAACAATGTCCCAGACCAGAAAACGTGGTCATCAAGCAATCAACGAAATAGTCTAAAAGGCAAGACTAGGGTATACTTTATTATGTTCATGTCTCTACACGTGCGAGTGAGTTTTCCTCTGAATCACATATTCAGGAGTCACCGCAGTTATAGCATAGAATCATGAAGCATAATTATGAGTCCGATGTTAAACTTTATTGCCTTTTGGGCATACGTCCAACAGTCTCCCACTTGCACAATAGGCAATTTACTAATTGCACAAGACTCAACATCTGGGTGAAACAGATGGTTCCTCATACTTCCTTTCCTGTGGTAGACTTTTGTCATCAGACCCATCCGGGGTTGTTTGAACTTTATAAATTATGTAGAAAACTCTTTGTCTATCATAATATCCTTGATCATACGATCACATGCAGTCCGGGCTATTCAAGGTGAAACCTTGGTGCTCTAACTAAGAACACAGTTCTGCTGCTTTCACAACATTGTGTCTCTTTTGTAAAGAACCACACCTAGTTCATCCAATGAACCAACAACCCCCTTTAGAAACATTTAAGCTCTCACTGTAACTGCGACTTGTTGTAGTGTACGTAACATTTATCTATGCTCAAAATTAATTAAGCATCCTAACCCTTGCTATTTCACAAAATCATAAGATCATGTTTTATCCTTGGTTTATCTCTTATGCTTATCTCATAAGTCTTTGTCCAATGTAACTCTTACATTTCGAGTTATTCTCTTTTGAAGTCACCTCTCCAAAACACCATTTAGAGAATACTCTTTATAATTGGAGTCAATTGAGCTTCTGTCACAAAGTCAACTAGCCAACAATTTTCGTTATCACTTGATATTCGAATCCAAGAATGCATTATTCAGGAAATTCCCATAATGATCAAAATGAAAGAATCATTTGATCATGCTCACCAACGATTTACAATCGTGGTTCTTGCATATGAATTTACTTATTCTTTATGAGAACCTAGTTCTCTCATGTTTCAAATTTTCATTCAAAACACTTTGTGTGCATTCTTGCAGCAAGATATTAAATCATTATCAGGATACATCCTGTCATGATACTAATTTCTCGCTCCATTCGTTTCATTGAACAATTTTTGAAAGATACACATATTCTATCAAATGAAGTATTTTAATGGTTTCCAAAATTAATTGAATACCATAAACTAGCTCCCACTAAGTTTCAAGAACTTTGCAATTTGCTATGAAGTTAAACATTGCTTGTTTTACTTCACATAATTACAAAACTAATCCAACCTTCATACCATCATTTGTCTGCCACCACAGACATATCTTTAATGACTATTTGTGTATTCATTTAACATAACCCTCGAGCTGTACCTAGTACACTTCCTCGATAAATTTTCCTTCAAAGGAATTTGTTTTGTTAACATCTTATACAAACATACTCATTAAATAACTAGTACTGTATTCATTTAACAAAGCCCTCGAGTTGTACATCGTACACATACTCGATTACTTTTCCTTAGAGGAATATACTTTGTTAACATCTCATACAAATCTACTAGTACCATTTAGTTCAACAAAGCTTTGCTACAGATCATATGATCCTGAGTAGTCAAGTCTTGAATTTGTTATAAAACCATTTACGACAAAACAAGCTTTATAATCAAATATTCCAACAGGAATTCCTTCAAGTCTCTCAACTCAAACTTGATGATATTATTGATTAATCTGACTCTAAGTCATTTAGGTTTGGATACTATAGCACCTTATCTTATTACTTTGTCTTAGCATATTGACTCAAGTTTCCTAGAAACTCATATGCCCTTTATCTGGTTAAGTGATTATTTCTTGACAAGAAGTCATGCTCATATTGCAATGACTCTCGGTATTAGTCTAAAAGAATTGTCAATTGGAATTGCTTCCGCCTGCACAACTTCTGATAATTATTTCCGAAGATTCAATAATCTCTTCAAGAATCACCATTCTCCCACTGAATTCAACAA
Organism: Poa pratensis; assembly: GCA_947311845.1. NCBI lineage: Eukaryota > Viridiplantae > Streptophyta > Magnoliopsida > Poales > Poaceae > Poa > Poa pratensis. The sequence continues at coordinate 60,227,515 of CAMZMU010000096.1, read as the reverse complement.
GGAATAAATTCCTTAAGAATCACATATCTCTTAGTAACAAAACATTGTCACTTATGTGGTGTTATAAGAGGACTTCCAATTAACTTATTGGAATAGCCTACAAAGTAACTCATTGTCTTTTACTATTAGGATCGAGTTTCATCTTTCAGAAAATCTCAGAACCTAAATCCACCATGTGCATCAAAGTTTATCTTTCAAAACAATGACATGAGGCAAGAGACAATGAAATTCTCTTTGTCTTTTATCTTAGGACCGAGTTCCAATATTTCAGAAATTTTTAGTACCTAAGACCAACGTGTCCATCCATAGTTTATCTTTCAAAACAATGACACGAAGCAAGACAATTAACTGTGCTAAAATTACCTAGCGAGCAAACATATTCTAGAGTTGGTATTGCCAAACGTTACGCAAAACAAGAAGATTCTTAGTGCTGACTTCGTCACACTTAGTGAGATTATGACTCGAAAACTTTCAAGACATAATTACATAATCACCAAGACTTTATATCTAAAACATTTTGTGAAACTTTAGACATCAATGATAAAATCATTAATAGTCCATAAACTTATCTTTGTTGATTTCTCAGTATGTGCCGGAATACTTAATGAATTCAAACTTCAACGAAGAGTGTAATTCACCAAGTCTTTCACTCGTTTCACATAACGATATCTTGGATTTCCTTCCATCATGCATATGATGCATCCAAGATGATAGTGTCACCCGAAGGTGATATCAACACAATCACAAAATATTTTAGAACAAATGATATTCCCTTAACTTCAAAAGATTTGCAACTTGATCATCCCTGAAGGGAGTGATCTCCAATATTCTTTATCATAATAAACATGACCAACTTGTCCTATAAATTCACAAGAATATTTATCGCCAAACATGCGATCTAATAACTTGAGCCGAAGCTCACAAATCTTTCAACTTGAAAAATAAAAGAGGAGACGTCTTCATCCCAAGGACGAAGGTCCATGCGCCAAACTTGGCGCATACCACCACCTTTTATTCTCCATCCTTCTTACTTTCCGCATCCCTTATATTGAATGCAAGAAAAATTCTTCGCAACCAATACTCCAGAGTTACTAGCAAGAATAACAAATATCATTTAAATATAACTCTTATACTTCCTGCACATCTAGCAGGTTTCTTCTTATTAGTGCCTGGAACCTTTTACAGTTCCCCTTCCAACATCCTTTCTTATCTCTCAAGAGGCATTCAGGATTCTCCTGAATTAAACCTTTTAAGCTTATCCAGTGTGTTAGCACCTTCAGCCTTCTTGTTCCTCTTCTTCTTGAAGCATGCGAATTGGACAACTATCGAACTTGATTGTTATCCCTCATCACATTAGCTTCTACAAATTTCAGCATAGCAAGGAGCCATTTAATGTTTTCTTCCTCCCACTCATGTTTTGAATCATGATAATCCGTTGTAAAACGGGGGAGTGAAGTCAACATCAAATCTGTATTTGGTTCAGCCGGGATTAGAAAACCCCAGAGTCTGCAGCCTTATACCGTAACCAATCATCTTGATTACATGCTCGCTTGCTGAGCTTCCTTCTGCCATGTGACATGACCAGAAAACCTTTGTTATCTCATAACTCTCAGTCTTTGCCTGAGTTTGGAACATGGCTGTGAGTACGACGATCATGTCGCTCAGCAGATGTGCGATCCAACCGCTTCTGCAACTCACGGCCCATGCATGTCAGCATAAGACATTGGATAGAGACAGTCTCAACACTTTTCAAGGCGTGAGCTTCCGTTTTCATAAGTAGTTTTGAAAACAACCCCGGAGGAGAAGTGTCAAAGACATACTCTTTCTTGGCACCCTAAGTACAACACTTAGGAAACATACCCAATCAACATATTTACTCCTAAAGGTAGAAAAGTGGTTTCTATTTCAAGTAGTGGACCAAGGTTAATAGCGGGTGTTACGTATGTTGATCTACAACAATCTAAAGTTCAATAAGACATGTTCATAATTATTTTCTAGCACTAGTTAAAGATAAACTAATAATGTGCTCCCACTAAATTCTGATATTCCTCGTGATCAGTCCTTAGTGATTCGGAATCCACGCTCAACATACGATCAAAGGCCGGATGCGTGCTGCAGTGATCGTAGTTACAGCGGGTAGGCCAACTTGCCAATCACTTCCTACCATGATTCCCGTTCATCTTTCGATGGATGTGCTCCGAGCTCATGACTAGTCATGCCTGAACGTCAAGACAACCAACCGCATTTTTCTGCATGGACGTTCCATACACGCCTCTCGGATCCTTGGCACACTTGACCCATGGATACATGGTGCAGGATGACAAGCACCCGGTTTGACGCTGCTACGACTTTGAAGAGCACGAACTCCTTGACATTTTAGCTCAAGTATTAAACTTTGCAGCTACTGAGGAATCTCCCTAATAATCATGTCTACTGCGCAACCAAGGGAAAAGCAAGAAAACAGGTATAAAACATGCAAAAGTAAATAACACTTCGTGATGTAGTATAGTCTTCTTCCTTCATCTTCCGGTGGCGCCTTCACCGGTGCGGCCATGTCGAGGTTCACGACAAGTGCATGCCTTCTCCTAACCTCCACTATCACCATAGCTTGACGAACAAGGAAGAACGGCATGCCGGCCAACAAAACAAGGTTGGTCAACAAAATAAATATTTCAAGACTATACCACATCACATGTCCTGCAAAACAGAGTTAGACGGCTCTAACGTTTGTTTGCATCTTTTACCGTGGCTGTAGGATTCCCCAAAACCCCGGAAAAACCTACGGCCCTGACCAAGCATGATCATTCATGTTGCTAGATTGACATTGCGGGGTGATTGACATCCCAACATTACGAAAACGTTGCGGATCCCAATCTAAATGATTGCACTGCACGTGACCCCGTGTGGACCTAGTCCACATGCCCTTTCCACCATCGAGTCAACAAGACCAACTATAGAAAGACCCGGAGCTACTGAAGCAATTCGTTGGCGCCGACGGGCATACTAGGAGCAGCCGGAAGGTCCGCAGATTGCCAGAAGTCCGTAAGGTCAAACTATGCCGTTGGAAACAATTCTCAATAGTTTATTGGGAAGCAACATAAATAAACTGAATGTTAGAAGAAAAGAATTCAATAACATACACGCACAAGCTTATGCGGTGCCTGCACACCATGTGCTCTAGATCAAATCTTGTATCTACGCATAGACCGCTTTGATACCACTGTTGGGTTGCGTGCATGGAAAACAAAAATTTCGCCACTACTACGCAACAGCCAAGATCTACTATGAAAGATACAAGTAACAAGACATGCATATTTGATCTAACTGTAAATCGTTACCGACACCATTGAAGCGGAAGAGATGTCGATAACGACGTTGATGAAGCTTGTGGAAGAACTCCCTCGGTTAAACCTAGCCGAGAGAATATCGTAGAATCCTTGCGTCCCGCCTTGATCCAACAGATTGAGGGTCTACCGCCATCGTAGACAGCACACCCCTCTGAGTTTCACACGCATACGTCGAAACTAGTTCAGCAGGGCTTCGCCGTCCATGCTTGAAGCACTCACCGCTGGTGTATATGAAGGTGAAGATCTAACCACATGAGAAGGAGGGAGAGAGAGATTAGATATTTAGATCTAAATCTAATCGGAGAGGATCCCTCTAATATGAGAGGTTCCCTCTAATCCAACTAGAAGAGATCTAAACTTGTGTATCTTTTCCCACTGGGTGGGAGTGTTTATATAGGAGGCCAAGGGGTAGGGAGGCTTGGAGGAGGGGCAAGCCCTCCCCTTCTACCGCCGGCCCTAGGGGAGTTGGAGTCCAAATCCAACTCCTCCCCCCAAGTCGGCTTTGGGGTTGGAGTCCTTGTCCAACAAGGACTCCCCCAAACTGCCTCCCCCTATGGGCTTTTGGCCCACTAGGGTTTGGGGAGAGGGGGAGCTTCCCCCCTCCACTTGCCTTGGCCCACCCGCCCCTTGTGGGGGTGCGGCTGCCTAGTGGGCCCATGGGCCCACTTGGCAGCCCCCTTTGGCGGGCACCAATTTATTTAATATTGTTCCTTTTATTTATTTATTTATTAAATAAATTAATATTTAATTAATTATTTTGTCTAATTAATTCCTAATTGAATATTTCCTTTTACAGAAAATTTCTGAAATTAGTTACTTATCATGTAAACATATTTATATGATCCGGGACACCCAGTGTCCGCTGACAAAATACTCCGGATAAATATTTCCCTCTTATATAAACCCTCGGAATAAATCCGACTAGTGATAGAAACTTTTTCTATCACTCTGAGACACCTAGAGTCTGCATAATCCAATCTTTCTGATAAAGATATTATCTACCACGCAGAAACCATTCCGGTGATACTCTCTCGGTATCCTGACCAACCATATACACAACAAACTAGAATTGACTTAAGCGTGTTACTCTACAGGTTCGATAACGTGTAGCTATAATTAGATGTTTAAATCTAATCACTGGCCAGGTTCAGGTTCATGGGCAATCTGAATAACTGCTACCGTTATGCGAATAACACTCTGTTGAACCCTGTTGATTATCAATTTGTCATTCCCATTACTCACGTACTGAACTTACCCGAGATTAAGTATTCCTGATATTTCCATGAATATCAATCCCTGATTCACTATATCTTTGTCTATCTCGTTAACCGGTAAGTTTTCTTTTCTCGTTCCCATAATCCGATATCCCACATGATGTAACTTCATCATGCATTGTCTGCAAAACATATTGGATATTATACATACAGAGTGGGCCCTGGAACTATCTCTCTTTTGACGGAGGAATAATTTACCATCTTGAAACATTAGAATATATGCACACCTTCGGAATTACCCAGTGACTGCCGTTATGATCACCGAGTGACGGCCGTGATGGTTGACAGTACCAAAGTAAATCTTCCAATATGCACAACCCTAATAACCTCATGGTCTAAGGACATGCCATATAATAATCATCTGCGATATTGCACTAAGGACAAATGACACTTTGGAATCTTCTTAGCATATCAACGATTTGGGTCTACCCAGCCATATTGTTTCCACCAACAATATGCCACTCATTAATGCTGACAAAAATAATGTCCTAGACCAGGAAAACGTGGTCATCAAGCAATCAACGAATTAGTCTAAAAGGCAAGATTAGGGTATACTTTATTCTGTTCATGTCTCTACACGTGCGAGTGAGTTTTCCTCTGAATCACACATTCAGGAGTCACCGCAGTTATAGCATAGAATCATGAAGCATAATTATGAATCAGATGTTAAACTTTATTGCCTTTTGGGCATACATCCAACACATGTTTCGTTGGGGGAAAGTAGTTTGATTGTGTTGTGTGCAGGTCCGCGCCGAAGCTACAAGCGCCAGAGTAGCTTGGGCACCGTGTTGCAGCTCGTCCAATTTCTACTGGTTCGATAACCTTGGTTTTGAAATCAAGGGAAAACTTTTGCTAGATTACATCATACCTTACTCGGGGTCTCCCAACGAACGTGTGTTTTCACGTCATCAAACAACTTTTTCTGGCGCCGTTGTCGGGGAATTGGAAGCTACATCAAGGGAGTTACACGCCACCATTCTCTTTAGTTTGTTTTTGTCTTACTTAGTTTATTTTTATTTTATCTAAAAATAAAAAACTACAAAATAAATAAATTTCAGCACCTAGTTTTATTTCGGTTTTGTCAAAGTTTTATCTCTTGTTTAGTTATCATGGGTAGCTCTACTCCTATTAATATTACACCACCCTTGAGTGAAATTATTATGTTTGAACAAAAAGTTGGAGAAAGCTTTAAGAGTGCTTGGGAGAGAATGTTAGAACTGCAGAGAAAAATGCAGCCCATGATGGAATTAAATGTCCTAATAAAATTCTTCTATTTCGGCTTGTTCTCCTTATACCAGCATGCTTTAGATGTTATGGTAGGTGAACACTTTTCTGAATATGATTCAACAAAAGCTTATAAAATTTTAAATGGATTGGCCATCTTTCCCATGATAGATAAAACTGATGGAATAATTGAAAGGCTGGATAAAATAGAGAAATCCATTAACAATCTGAATTTGGATAAGAATCAAAATCCAAAATAGGATCAGCCCCTTGTTGCATTAAAAAATGACTGGAATCTTTTATTGAAATTGGTAGTGAAACATTTCTTGCCTAGTGTGATCTTTGTTCCACTATGTCTATTATGCCTAAGATGGTGTATGATATTCTAAAAATTGGTAATATGCTTGAGTACCCAGCTTTTCACTTTCACGCGGATGGTACCATTACCAAGAGTCTAGGGAGAATTAATAATGTTCAAGTTAATTACCATGCAAAATAAAACCATTCCTATTGACTTTGTGGTTCTGGCAAAATCTCCTAGTAACATAGTTCTTGGTAGATCTTTCCTCAAAGATGCTGGATGTTTCATTAATGTTAAATATGGATTTATGAAACTCAATGCTTCATTTAATCGTAGATGGCGGCCATGGCGACCTCGATGCAGATGTCGGCCTCCTCCACCACCCTCATCTGCCTCGACGATGACGAGAACATCGTCGACTGGGACGACGACGAGAACATCGTCGTCTGGGACAAGCTCAGGGAGGACGACAAGTAGTAGTAGGGTTTAGGGCCGTCATCACGTTTGAATTTTCATTTGAACTCATTGTAAAGTATAACAAAATTTGAATGAAATTTCAATCCTTTGCGCCGTTCTCGGTTTTTATTTTTGTTTGGGGTACCGGGGCGCTCCTAACATTTGCCCTGACATGTCCGACAGCCAAAGCGGACAGTGTGAGGCATAATTTGGGGATACCGTCGGAGATGCTCTTAAATGGGTGATGTCTCAGGTTGCACAAGCGGCGCCGCCTAGGCCCGCATAAGCAGCTATTAGTTCAAAAAAGCAAAAATCTGGCCACGTTCGTAACAACTAGCATAAGCAGCGATTAGTAGGATGCGGGCCAGGTTCGGGCGCCGTCTGACACGCTTAGTGATGTCCTCTCCGCACTAAAAAAGAAAGAAACAGATAGACGTTCTCCTACTCCTCCCGGCACTGAACCGCGAAAGACCAGGAGTGAAATAGCAGAGAGGCGCGTCAACTTGTGTTTTCCGGCGCTCTATTTACCGTTTCCACTCGCATCTCCTCGCTGTTTTTCTTTCCACGTATAGCAACGCGCCAGAGAGCGCGGCACTCTCCCGCTCCGGCCTATATATGGCAATTCATTGGCCTCTCCTATTCCCTCTCCCAACCACACCACCACGACTTCCTCTTCTTCCACCATTGGAGGAGAGCAAGCTCTGCAAGCGGGGCCGAGAGGGAACCACAAACAATTATCACTCCCACAAACCACTCACAAGATTGCTACACTCAGATCATCAGAGATAGAAAGATCAGGGCGGAGTAAGGCGACAGCAGTGCGTGGGAGGAGTGTGGCGGAGCGGAGGCGCGCCGAGCCATGGACATCGACGGCGGCCGCCAGGCGTACCTTCCCCGCTGCAACGGCGACGTCGACGATGACGGCAAGGAGAAAAGGACAGGTGCGTCCACAACCATCACCCATCCATCCCTAAGCCTGATTGCTTTGCTTCTCCCTCCTACGTGCTGCGTGATCGATCGATAGATTTGGTTTCCGGCCGGGGATCCATCGACGTTGGTGCCAGGATAGATTCAACATTCCTGATCGATTGAATGAAAGGGGGAAACCGAGGCGCGCTCCCTGAACCGGAGAGCCGTGAAAATAGGCGCCGTAGGTAGACCGTAGACGCGTATATACGACGGCATTAATGGCCTCTGTTGCGAATTCCCACGGAATTAAATCCAGCCTATACCATGCATACTCGTTTTTGGTTGTAGTCGGCCATTTTTGGGAGTATTCACCGCTGGTAAATTGAATGCCTTCCACCGTCCAGCAGGTGCTGCCTGCTGCATGCCATAGAGAGGGCCTGTGCATGCATATCCATTTTTGTGCTCCATTAATTGCCGCCCCTTGATGATTCCGGTCACATATGTAGATTCATGCATGGATCGAATATTTCGAATCTTTTAGTAGAGAGAAACACGTGTAGATTTAATAGGAAAGGATCGCTGGGTATCTCTGGCGATCTGATGCATATATGGAAGCACAGTATAGACGTATTAATTCGCGATTCTCTCTCGTGTTATTTCCTGCTAATTTTTTTAATAATACATTTTTTTAATCAATTTCGATTAATATTATGCAAATTGAGTAAATTACACAAATAATACGGCCTCAGCCTAGCCTAAGCCGAAAGGGGCCTATCGGTCCAGCCTAAGCCGAAAGGGGCCTGTCGGCCTAGGCGAGGCCGATAGGTCCCTGTGGGCCTGCGTGCCAGGCACCGACAGCCCAGTCGGCCCAGCCTAGGTCGATAGGCAGGCATGTCTCAAAAAATAAAAAAACTCGGTCAACACTCAACGCACGCAGCCCACCCACCCGATCCCCTTTCTCTCTCCTGTGGGCCTGCGTTCCTCTCCCGCACGCACCACGCCGCCGCCGGCCACCCGCGCCGGGCCACACTCTCCCGTCCTCCTCCGCGTGGCGGCCTTGCCCGTGGCCGGACGCGCCCGTGTGCCGCCACCGCTGGCCGCGCCCGTGGCGGCCTCGCCCGTGGCCGGCCGCGCCCGTGCCGCCACCGCCTGGCCGCGCCCCTGGCGACCTCGCCCGTGCCTGCCTCGCCTGTGGCCGGCCGCACCCGTGCAGCCTTCGCCCGTGGCTGTGCCGCGCCGGCTTCCCGCGCTCGTGCCCCCGTGGCCTGCCGCGCCGGCCTCCCGCGCCCGTGGCCGTGCCGCGTCGGCCTCCCGCGCCCGTGCCCCGTGGCCTGCCGTGGCCGGCCTCCCCTGCCCGTGGCCGTGCACCCGTGGCCTGCCGCGCCGGCCTCCCGCGCCCGTGCCCCCGTGGCCTGCCGCGCCCGTGGCCTCCACTAGCACTTTCTTCGACCTCATGCAGCAGTCGGCTTTGCGCCAGCCGATTAGCAGCAGTCGGCTTTGCGCCAGCCGATTAGCACCTGTCGGCTACGCCAAGGCCGATTACGTCTGACAAGGTCCTTTCGGCTTAGTCTAAGCCGAGGCCGTATTATTTGTGTAATTTACTCAATTTGCATAATATTAATCGAAATTGATTAAAAAAATGTATTATTAAAAAAATAGCTTATTTCCTACTCCCTCCGTTCGGAAAATGATGACTTCCATTAATCAAAATTCGGATGTATCTATACTTGTAACATGTCTAGATACATCCACATTTAGACAAATGGAAGTCATCCTTTTCCGAACAGAGGGAGTATACACTATATTTGTGTTTTGTAGAATGGATAACTGTTCATTTGTGTAAATGCCTACCATGAAGGGCCTGTTTATCAGTGAAACGGACAAACGTTCATTAAGAGTACCTAGTTTGAGTGGGAAGTGCTCCGATTCACACATGGTACTGCCACTTCATTTTTCCTAATACAAAGATGTAGATATAGTGCTATATCATAATAGGAAAATAGTGGGATAACATGGGTGGTAGCTACCCACCCATAACCAACCCTTGGATCATCCTATAGAGCATTTTCTACCATCGATTCACTTGACGCCGTTCCGTCCACTTTCTCCACCGAAAAAGCACCCCACCTGTCCCCACCTGTCCCCATCCCCGTACGGTGGCTCCTATCCTTCTCAAAAGAAAAAGAAAACCCCACCAGCCCCGCACCTTTTTCACAAGACATGGCCACCTGCCCACCTCTCTCTCTCTTGGTCCTCGCCGCCAGCAGTCCCGCGCCGCCATGCGCTTCTCCATGGGCGCGACAAGGCCGGCTTCCACCGCGGGCTCGCTTTCATCGTGCCATGGTCGCGCCCGCGCCGCCCGTCATCTCCGGCGCCAGATTTATGCCCGCGCACAACAGCTCGTTCTCCCCACCGACGGGTTGCTCTAGGAGGTGGAGGGGCATGGGCGGCGCTGCTCGAGGAGGGCGAGGCGGCGGTGCTTTCCATGTTGATGCCAGCTCCAGTCGTCCACCGCCGCTCCAGGTCGCACGTGAACAAGGAGATGAAGGAGTTACCGGCCGTCTCCGAGCGTGGATCCCAGGCCGCATGCGAGATGACTAGATGAGGAAGGAGACTCCGGGGCGGAGGCACGCACGAGGAGTCCGCATTTTTCTTCCGATCAGGATTTGCTTCTTTTTTCGATTTGGTTTTTGCTTCACCGTTTGATCTGTTCCCGATCCAGATCCCTTTTTTTCGATCTGGTTTTTGGTTCACCGTCTTTTCCTTTTGTTTTCCTATTAGGTTGATACTACATGGTGTGTTCCCGATCCAGATTCCATGTGCATTCAAATGTTATGTGTACTCGATCGCTCCGATCCTGATCCCATTGTTTTTGCTTCACCGTTTGAGTGAAAAGTTCTGTTAGTTGTGGTTCAGCCAGAGGCTTTTTGTCCAGTTTCTGCTTGCTGGTAGCGCCTCATGGCTTGTTTCCTCGGCGGTCGGATTTGTACGAGAATGTGATTCCGGCTCTACTGTCGCCGGCACCCTCCGCCCCAACGCCCATCTCCGTCCGCTGGTGTGCTCCGCCCCGCCCATATCGCTTTCTATCGGCGCCCTCCGCACCGTCCCCATCTCCGGCCACGGGGACACAGAAATCGGTGCGGCGATGGGGGAATCGGGGGAGGTCTGGGCCACCGAGGAGTCCACCTCTCTCCTCTTCGGCCACCGCAACATCCGGGGCTCGATTTTTTCCACCGTCCATGGTTGACTCCGGCGACCCGCAGCCCTCAATTTCTTCCACCGCGTCAGGCAAGGAAAAATGATCCCGTGTCAGCTCGCCGCTGGGAGATCCTCAGGCGTGCGGCCCCGAGCTCCTCCCGCGCGTGGTTCCCCGACGCCGGCGTGGCGTGCAACGGTGGCGGCGGCGCGTGGAAATCGGCGCGGTGGGGGCGGAATCTTGGGAGGTCCGTGCAGGCAAGCCCGGTCACCGGCCGGCGCTGGAAGAGAATAAGTACGGGACGGTTGCTTTTTCTGTGTACAGTGGGGCTCGTTTTCTACGACACAGCTCGCAACAACCCCACCGCAAGGTTAACAGACACAAACGGCAGCGTGAATCGCGACACCACATCCGACCGTCCTTAGGGCATGCATAGCTATCACCCTTGTTAGGAAATCCGCATCATAATATAGGACTAGAATCATTTATCTTAATTGCAATCTGCACCATTCATTCTTTTGATTGTGTGGCACTGCATGATCTTCTTGACATGGCTGTCTCTTCTAGGATTTTTTTTTGGCTGACAAAACCTCGTCAGGAAGCTCCCGCAATTGCATTATAGAAGAAGAGAGTTGGTCCAGATAACAAGTGCAATCGGAAAAAAATCATACATCGCGCGGTTAATTTACGGGAATCTGCAAAAAAACATGCACTAGAACTTATGGAATGTGGTATGTGCCTCAAACAAGGGCACCTAGACCCAATCTCACAAGGCACACCTCGTACCTAACAAAGACAAACTTTCCAAACACAAACGATCTCTCACCACTATCGATGCACCGCTGTGCACCCTTCAAACATAAGAGATCAAGCATTGACTTGAACTAAGGCGCGAATCGCCTCAGCCACCTGTGTCGTGTGCTGCTTCTTGTACGTCTGCAGATAATGTCGCATCATTTCATTCAAGACATGCTCGATGGCTTTCCCTTTGTTCTTGAGCTTTGGTAACTCCCCAAAGGCCTCCGCCCACCTATACTCCACGTGCTTGGTTGTCGGAATATCACAAGCACTGTTTTCTTGTCTAAACGGATGATGCGTCGCGCGATGTGAGTCAAGTTCTTATAGCTCTTAACTTGGTACAGTACTTGGTATCATGGAACATTCTATAGAGCAATGCTAGTAATGACCGTGTGGCTCACTCTGTCCTAACCATGTTGAGTCCTACGACGAGTCGAAAGCGCGTATGTGACAATACAAAAATACTCTCCTATATCGAGCATAAGTTTTTCGGGGACAGAGAAAGACACAATATGGATTTGTTTCATTACAGACAAACCCTTTGCTCTTCTAGATTGTTCTTCAGAAGAAGTTCCAGATGGCCATATAGTGTTCGATCGACGTATGTTGAGATATTTTGACAAGAGCTACATGCATCTAGCTCCACCACCACGAAACGCCGTACTCCAATAGCGGTCCAATCAATGGGTTTTTTCTCCATGGAACCGGCACGCCTTCCTAAACGTGCCTCATCGGATAGGCACACGTTAAAGAGATCCCAGGAACAAAAGAACGGTCGCCATGGAAGCGTAGGCAGCCGAGGTAGAGCGCCATGAATGAGGCTGGTGCCAGTGGGGGCGGGAGTGGAGGCGATATCGCCTGGGGAGGGGCGGGAGTGAGGCGAGAGGCGGGCGGGACGGCAGCGGCGGGCGATGGTTCCGTCGCCCGGCGGTAGCGGGCGCTACCGCCCCGCTGTCGCCCGCACTGGCGGCGAGAGCGCGGCGAGAGGGAGGCGGGAGTGGGGCGGGAGGCGGGCGACGCGCTGGCGGGTTGGGGCGGGAGCGGGCGGTAGCAACGGCTAGCTGACGTGGCGAGCTCTGATTCGTCCACGTCAGCTAGCCGTTGAGGTATCCGTTGGAGCTTCAAAAAATTCGAAAAAAATTTGCAAAAAATTCCAAATTTCATCCCCAACCCCCTATAAATACCCCCACCTGGTTCATCTCACTTCCACGGCCCACTTCATCTCATTTCTCTCCACCATGTCGGGTTGGTCTCCAGATTTGACTCCATTCAACGAGCTCTTGCAGTCCGACGTCCCTCCCCATGAAGATTTCTCTCCGACACATCGTCGCTCCGATGTCGGTTCTTCACCGTATCCCCGAGTATTAATCCCTCCACCTCCATATCCATACCCTCCACCTCCACATGGTTCATACCCTATGCCTCCGTATCCATACCCTCCACCTCCACATGCTCCACCTACAGGTACCGGGAGTGGGACTGTACCTCCGTATCCATACCCTCCACCTCCATATGCTCCATACGCGCCATATGATCCAAACCCCCCACCACCTCCTCCACCCAATGCTCCAAGCTCCGGCTCCGAGTCTCAAAACGAAACAATCCAACCGAAGCGTCCAAAGAGGCTTGACTGGACAACTGCGGACGAGGAAAAACTGGTAATTTAATTACCCGTCATCTATTTAATATGGAATTTTCTTTTATATGACTAACAATATCTATTTCGGGTAGGTTCATGCTTGGGTTTTTCACTCTAAGGACTCTATCGCTGGTAATAGCAAGACCGGCGGTAGTTTTTGGGGTCAGATAGCTGACACCTTCAACTCTACCTCGGCACCTTCCCGTCATCGGACCGCGAAGCAACTGAAGGATCATTGGAACGTCTACAACCGTGAGGTGAGCTTGTTCAACGCATACTACATCCAAGAAGAAAGGTTACGTCAGAGTGGAGCAGACGATGCAATGGTCATGAAGGCGGCGCAGGCGAGGTACGAGAATGACATAAGAGTGACTGGGCCTTTCAGACGCATCCACTGGTGGGAAGCTGTTCGCAATGAACCGAAGTGGAAAGGACAACATGGTCCTGGTAGTGGATCCGATTCCACTGCCAAGAGAAGCCGCCTCGGAGTTTCTGGTGAGTACAGCTCTGGCGGTGGATCCGAAGACACGGAGGAGGAGCGTCCAATAGGCCGCGATAGGGCCAAGGCGGCGGCACGGAGGGAGAAGGAGAAGGAAAGGAGGAAGGGGAAGGAATCCTCATCAAGCAGTGAGGTAGCAAGTAAAGCCTTCGCAATGAAGAACATGTGGAGTGGTTTAGTGAAGGCTAAGCTACTCAAGCAATGGAACAAAATGAAGGACCTGGCACCAGCCTGAATGTTGCCAAATGCGGCAGAGGTTCCATACCTTTGATTGAACCTATATCATGTGATATTTTCTGATGGTTTCCCGTAGCTTTCCAGTAGATGCTACTGCTGCCTAGTGCTACCGAGTAAGGGCATGTTGCCAACTCTGCTTTCTGCAATTGCGATCACCGAAAGTTATCTATTTCATTGCCTTGTTTTTCTAGCATCCGTACATCACTTGTGATTCTGTTATGCATCGGTTTTGATGTACGCGTCACATAAGAGCGACAGTTTTGTTTGCATCTAGGCTGATGGCCCAAAAAGGTACTGCGATATTGTGTTGAGCTTCTAGGTATCAATCAGCCCACAGAGAAATTGTAAGATGATGGAATCAACTCCTCATCATTCTTGAACATTCCACGTGTCTGGCATAAGGGTGGTAGTGCGAGTTTTCTTCTTCTTATAGAAGCTCGTTAGAGATTTTGTTTGGAACTTAGGAATTGCTCAAAAAAATTGTTTGAAAAAATTCAATTGCCAGAACAAATAATAGAAAAAAAATTGATGGGAAAGAAATACTCCCTCCGATCCATATTAGTGGGCATAGCTTTGTCTAAATTCATATGTATCTAGTTAAGTATTTAGACTAGATACATGTGTATCTAGACAAAGTTGTGCCCACTAATATGGATCGGAGGTAGTAATAGAAATTGCAAACAGAGCTGGTCATACTTTTTTTGGAATTAAAACCATCAAGTAGTTCGAAAAATCTGACGAACTGCGTTTTGCCTTATGTTCGTATGTCACAGGAACTGTATGGACGGCTACGGCACATATCATAACGGCGGTGATCGGATCGGGCGTGCTGTCGCTGGCATGGGCCATGGCGCAGCTCGGGTGGGTGGCTGGGCCGCTGTCCCTGGTGCTCTTCGCCGCCGTCACCTTCTACACCTGCGGCCTCCTCGCCGACTGCTATCGTATCGGCGACCCCGTCACCGGCAAGCGCAACTACACCTACACCGAGGCCGTCCGGGCCTACCTAGGTACTCACTCGCTCTCTCACACACTCACCTCACCGATCACAGTGTCACTAGTACAGAAAAACTAATTGACAACATGCGGTTTATACCCTTTAGCAACGTGTGGACACACGTTGCCAGTGTCACGCTGTTGCTATTCATACTGGCAACGTGTTCCAGGACGCGTTGCTAGGCCTCCCACTAGTTGCAACATGCGCTAGGTGCACGCGTTGCAAATGTTAACGATAGCTGCAACTTGTGGTTTGGACACGCGTTGCTAAACTATTTTCTGTAATTAACAGCAACGATACACGTACTGATAATTGCAAAGCTATTAACAAAAATAATCAGTATGAAGCAGTAAAACACAATTCCGATACAATAATCAACCGAATTAGATAGATAGCACATAACTTATTTCAAGTCTCCAATTCCAATTACATAAATAGCATATGAGATTCGATCTCGCTCATAGATAGCACATAACACTTATTACTACTCTTCTAACTAACTAGCTAATCACTGAGGGTCTTGATCACATCAGGCTCAGGCATGAAGTCATTATCATCTCTAGGGTCATGATCCTCAGACTCAGAACTGGAGGAGTCATGGGGGGCCCTATACGTGAAGTAGATCTCGTCGTTACCATGGTCGCGAAAGAAGGTGCACCTCTCACCAGGTTGCATCTTGTAGTAAGCTACAAGTTGTGCTCAATGGGTGCCACTGATATATGTCCGCCCTGGCTCGTTGGTGCACAAAATTCTGAAGCTTCGAGTGGGTTCGAGTGGGCACCGTCATCTGGGCCAGATTGACCTGAAATGTCCTATGGTCACTAATGAGAACGTCAACATGGTCCAAGAAGTCACGTCTAGCCCCACACGGGATGATATGAGAAAAAGAACAATTGAAATTAGTGTTATTATAAGGATATAGTACAATGCAAAGGAACTACAGACCTAGCTATGAAGAGTGCACATCTAGCCTCATTTATCATTGTCAAAATAAGAAAAAAAGAGTTCCCACAAGACCAGGTACTAATACAAGCACTGAAATTGTATATAGTACAAGGTATTGTAGGTACTCTCCTTTCCTTTAACATGACATCGTTTAAATCATCGGCCAAATTCTACACAAATTCTAAACATTGAAGAAAGAGACGACACAAACAATACATGTTTCACAGCGATGACTCTGATTCAGAGGACGATAGCGATAACTCTGAGTCTCAGGAGGACCGAACCTTCGGAATGAATGCCAAGAAGGGGCCGAGTTCACGCAGATGCGAACTTGGCACCTTTTTGGCATTCCTTCTAGAGGTTCTGTCCTCCTGAGTCTCAAGTCATCCCTATTATCCTGTGAATCAAAGTCATCGGTGTAATACAAGCCTCATGCATATATCATTGCCAAAACAAGGCAAAAAGAGTGCATACAAGACCACGTACTAATACAAGCGCTCAAATTGTATATAGTACAAGGTATTGTACATACTCTTTTTTCCTTTAACATGACATCGTTTAAATCATCGACCTCTAACATGTACAAGAACATGGATAAAAGGACGAATAAAAAGATGTCTCATATGAAGAGTGCACACCATTAACTTCCAAGTGTCAGAACTAAAGGACCAAGAGAAATGTATAACCAATGTTGTTATACATGTCAGTAGGTCCTTTAGACCAACACTCGAAATGATAATGCACTTGAGTCTAATCATTGGCACATTCTACACAAATTCTAAACATCGAAGAAAGAGACGACACAAACAATACATGTTTCACAGCGTTTACTTTGCAAATGAGGACAATAGCGTGACTAAGTGTCAGGAGGACAGAACCTTCAAAAGGAATGCAAGAACTTGGCGCCTTTTTAGCATTCCTTCTAGAGGTTCTGTCCTCCTGACACTTAGAGTCATCCTTACTATCCTGTGAATCAAAGTCATCGGTGTAACAACATGGATAAAAAGAAGAATAAAAAGATGCCTCATATCAAGAGTGCACACCATTAACTTCAATTTTTGTTTCAATTTATGATTTTCCTTTTCAACAATATCTAACCTCTCAACAACAATTTGCAAATCGGTCGGCACATCCGGTTCACATACGAAACCCTAAATAAAAAAAGTCTATGTCAGTTTTAATCGGCATATTAATTACACGAAATGAAATTACTAGCTAGTTTTCCAAAATAATATACCACGTCCGAAAACTCCATATCATGCCACCCGACGGAATTCAAAACCATCTTCAAGGGACACTATATATCAAACAATGCAAACTAAATTAATTGCAACAATGAAATTCAAACAAGCATTGCATCAAACACTAAAGGCCTCCTTTGATTCACAGGATTTTGATAGAAAAAATGTAGGATTCTTTTTACGTGCAGGGGCAAGGGGAGGACGGGAGGGGCTGTAGCAGACCAGTGCTTACTGAGGGAGGACGGCGCGGAGGAGAAAGGATCGAGCTTCCTCCGTCGACGGCGGATCGAGGAGAGATGGAGAGGCGGTGGCGGCAGGGAGACCACCTGGAGTGCGCGGTGGACGGCGGATGGAGGAAGTTCTGAAGATGGGGAGGCGGCGGCAGGGCGACCACCGGGAGTGCGCGGTCGACGGCGGCGACGCAGGGAGAGGGAGAGGGAGAGGAACCCTAGCTTGAGAGAGAGTGTGTGGCCGGCTCGATCGACCCGCGATGCGGTATCTGGGGATATATCACTGGACTAATGGCAACGTGTGAACATAGGGCACGTTGCAACTATGCCCTTACTTGCAACGTGCGTCTTGGGTACACGTTGCCACTATGCCCTTACTTGCAACATGCGTCTTGGGTACCCATTGCCACAAGTTTTACCGAGTCCCGACGGGCTCGCAAAAAGTACTGGCAACGTTTGTCCGGTTATATATGTTGCTACTCTGGAGATAGTAGCAACGCGTTTTAAAAATACGTGTTGCCAACGTATACTAGCAACGTGTTAATTTGGGGACACGTCGCAAACCAGATGTTGCCACTAGCCTATTTCCTACTAGTGTGTGCAACCTGCAGAACTGATGCTCGCGCGTGTGTGCAGGCGGTTGGCACGTCTGGTTCTGCGGCTTCTGTCAGTACGTCAACATGTTCGGCACAGGCATCGGCTACACCATCACCGCCTCCATCAGTGCCGCGTAAGTCTCATCGAGTTCCCTACTTGAAACTGAATGAACATATATGCCTGGAAGTCGACTGACACATACATACCCATCCTGGCATTCATGCAGCGCTCTGAAGAAGTCCAACTGCTTCCACAAGCTGGGGCACAAGGCGGACTGCAGCCAGTACCTGAGCTCCTACATCATCGCGTTCGGGGTGGTGCAGGTAATCTTCTCCCAGGTGCCCAACTTCCACAAGCTCTCCTGGCTCTCCATGGTCGCCGCCATCATGTCCTTCTCCTACGCCACCATCGCCGTCGGCCTCTCCCTCGCGCAGATCATCTCGGGACCCATGGGGAAGACGTCCCTCACCGGCACAGAAGTCGGCGTCGACCTCGATGCGTCGCAGAAGGTGTGGATGACGTGCCAGGCGCTCGGCAACGTCGCCTTCGCCTACGCCTACTCCATCATCCTCATCGAAATCCAGGTGACATCAGTAAACTCTAGTAGTACCTAAGAAGATATTCGAATTATGAAGTAGACCTGGCTTGCGTTGAGGGTGGTGCTGATCGGCGCGCGCATTGCATGCATGCAGGACACGCTGGCGTCACCTCCGGGGGAGAACAAAACGATGCGGCGGGCTGCGATGATGGGCATCTCGACAACGACGGCGTTCTACATGCTGTGCGGCTGCCTGGTTACTCGGCGTTCGGCAACGCCGCCAACGGCAACATCCTGACAGGGTTCGGCTTCTACGAGCCATACTGGCTGGTGGACTTCGCCAACGTGTGCATCGTGATCCACCTCGTCGGCGGGTTCCAGGTGTTCTGCCAGCCCCTTTTCGCGGCAGTGGAGGGCGGCGCGGTGCGGCGGTACCCGGGCTGGCCCGTGGCCGTGCGGCGGTCGTGTTCCGGCTTGTGTGGCGGACGGCGTTCGTGGCACTGATCACGCTGCTGGCGATGCTGATGCCCTTCTTCAACAGCATCCTGGGCTTCCTGGGCAGCATCGCCTTCTGGCCGCTCACCGTGTTCTTCCCCGTGGAGATGTACATCCGGCAGCGGCAGATCCCGCGGTTCAGCACCAAGTGGGCTGCCCTGCAGAGCCTCAGCTTCGTCTGCTTCCTCATCACCGCCGCCGCCTGCGTCGCGTCCATCCAGGGCGTCCGCGACGCGCTCAAGACCTACACGCCGTTCAAGACCAAGTCGTAGATAGACCGGCGATGAGAGAGAGAGATCGAATGTCCATATACTTTACTGCTCCTGCTCTGCACTGTCCCGAACTGTTCGTCTTGCCTTCCTGTTAGTATGTAGTTCAGGATTAAATGGGGAACAACTTAAGCGCTATTGGCCTGCTCTCTTACTAGTATCCGATGGATTAGATTAAAAAACGGGTCGATCGTAGAACATGTTCTGCATGCAGTGCGAGTATTGTGTTGAAGTACAGACTTGGTTTCAGACAGTTGCAGTGCTTGGTTTCAGAGAATTGCAGTGGTTCAGTACAGTATTCTTCTTGCTGCCAGTAGTAGAGCGGGTATGTCGACGATCGGATACATGTTTGTGCGGTAGTCACGCATACGAATTCAAAACCGACCGAATGATAGATAGGTCAATCAGTCAATGGAGGTCCTCGTCTCGTCAGAGTGGAAAACAGAGCATGGAGCAGAGCAAAAATCCTTACCTGGACCAAAACTAGTTCGGATGAGGGATACCACAACAAAGGTTTTGAATACCGTTTTTTTTTCCCCGGAGGGGTCCAGTATTTGCGGTAACAGTGGTTATCGAAAAATACCGGACGGTTACCGGCCTAGATTCCCGAACAGAATTTAAAATTCAAACTTAAAACGCCGAAAGAAAATCAAATTAAAAAATTGTGCGAACAAATTCGGTCCAAAATCAAATGTTCCGGGATTTTTCTCCCGGTATACACATTTACCATGGGGGCCGGTTACCGGTCGCTTACCGTGGTATTTTGGCCGGTAACCGAAACCTTGATCCACAACTAGCGAGAGCAGCAGACTATTGTCGATGAGCTTTCGTAGGGCCGATAAAGCCCAGAAGAAAGAAAAGGTTTAACATATTGTTGATTTTCAACTAAGAAATGTGGCTATATGGGCATCAGGCTTGGAGCAGTTGTACAAGAGACTGAATCCGGCAGGTTTGTACGTGGGCCAGTTTTTTCACAGTCAAATATTTCTTTGATGCACACAACCATATATAATTGACTATTCAACAATATTTAGCAAATCCAGGCATCAACGCTGAACAACTTGGCTACAAAAAACAAAGTTAAGTTCGAGGCCATCAAAAAATGATTAACCTCGCGACAACATCTCCATAAACCTCCACATTTGACCAGACAAAGAAAAGTTCACTACTCCTATATAAAACCTTCAAGAATTCACATGCACGCCACTCTTGATGTGTCCAACGAATTCGTACTTAAGATTTTCAAGTCAATACATTCAATAAGGACACAACACCCAAACATAAAGATCATTGATGACGACTTCTGGTGACTTTGGTATAAGTTTATAGTTTATCAATGATCTTTATGTTTCAGTTCCTTTTATCTTGTGTAACATCTTATTTCTTTTCAGAAAGGGGAGATGTCAGGCTATGCATACGACGTCTATTTATTTCAACCCGAGTTGTTTATTAAAACATAGGGTTGAATATGAATCAACCATCTAAAGGTACACATCATGTAGAAACTTGCTTTAACATGTGATTCTTCAAACAAGTAACGAGTGGCAATCGGTTGCACCCAAAGTTTATATGACTCTGTATGTCCTCGGGTTGGAAATAAGACCACGAATAATCCAATGGGTAGCCAAAGGAATAACCTGTATAAAAAAAAGGAGCTCTTGTTTCGTCAAAATACAAGTCAGTACGAACACACCGCACAGTTCATAATAAAGCACAATCTTCCTTCCAGGTTTGAATTTTATTCCTTTTAACAATTCTGTTCAACCAATTGTCGAACAAATTCGTTATGTCGTGTAACATCTTATATAACTAATAAAGTTGCTCAAGTAAATGATCGCTATTGGCCCAAGCTGAGATGGTTAACTCTAGCAGCTGAAATCTAGGCTACACTGCACAAGCATGCGAGCGCATGGATGATCATTGGAGGCAGCTGGCAATCAGCACTACTATCTGGTATCTCTCGACGTGGTTGTCTGCTCGCACGCACCCATGAGGCACGGCCCAACCCTATACTGGACCAAATGCCCCGTGTTCTAGCTTAGTTTGGTACGATCGACTGCTCCAAATGAGTTGTGCCTTCTTGCACTAGCAGTCTAGCACATTGACTAATCACTAATCCCGAAGAAAAGTGCCGCATTAGATTTTCTGATCGTGACATCTAATACTGGAATCAATGTGTTTTCTCTTGGAAACTTTTTTTTTGGTTTGGGAGTGGGGTTCTCTTGGCAACTTTAACAGTTAATCCTCCCATTTCAAAATATAAGGCATGTTTAGTTTTATGAAAACAAGACTTTCACCAGCATAACCATTTAGAATATGATTTATACGATAAACAATTATATTTTAGTACTTATGAACGCGGATTCAACTATGTCAATTTCATGTCCAATGAAACTGTATATCAATTTTTTTTAACTAATTATTGATAAATAATTTCTTAACGAATAATTTTCTTAAGTCACTGAATAAGCTGGTCACTTCTAGATGACCCATACAATTCCAAAGAAGGTAAGACCCAAGGGAATCGATAGCACAACCTAGACGATTTAAACAACCCGAGAAGCAACATCACAATCACGAGTTATCCCCCACAACCTGAGGCATCTACCCTCGGGCTACGAAAGTACCCTAGAAACCTAGGCAAGTACAAAGTAGTGAGAACAAAATGCAAGGCTAGAAAGAATCGTCCATTGCACAACCGCATACCCGATTATGACCATGTTGATCGAAGCACAATCATGTCATGATAACCATCACCACTAGCCCGACACGACAACGGTGACTGGAGCACAAACATGGCACGATAACAATCACCACCAGCCCAGAGCAGCCACCACTCGAGAAAATCTTCGTTAGAAAGATACGCGCCGCCTAAAAGGAACGGCCACGACAACACACATAGAGACCATCGACAACGCGCCACTGAAATTACCCGATCAGGAGGAAGGCATGCACCTCCGGAGACGAGTTCAAAAAATACGAAGAATCCAACTAAAAGGACAATTCGAACTATGAGTACTCGAATAGCGCTAAATGTAAATCTAAAACGAATGTTATCTCTCCTTTTTTGTAAAGGGTGGATATCTTTTCCTTGAGAAAAAACTATGCAAATTCCAACTGATACTGATGACCGTCACTGTCGACGCGACAGGACGCGATAGGATTATGAGCACGTATGTTCTGCAGGACATCACTGCACGTACAGTACGGTGACTGCGACTGCAAGTTGCAAGCATGGCAGTGACCGCCGTTGTTGACTGACAAGAGCGACGGCGACTGGAATAGTACTACTACCTCCGGTCGGTAAAGATTGTCGTGGAGACAACCTAAACTTGTACAAATCCCTACTCACCTCACGACAACCTTTACGGGTCGGAGGGAGTGGAAGATTATATCGCATCGGATTCGTGGGTCACCAAGTCTTCCTAATCGGTGCGGCTCATCCACTGATTATTAATCCCTTACTAAGCGTTTACGCTAGGTCCGAATCGTTTGACGGGAATTTCGTCTTTACGTGCCTTGGTAACGTATCATTGGTTTCCACGATCAACGGACTATCCTAGCTAGCATTGCCGAATTGCTGGCTCGTCCAACCGTAGGGGCGTCATTTATTTTATTTTTTTGGAGAAATTTTGAGCCAAAGCAGACGATTGCCAAAATATCAATGCATCTAATCTACCAGTGACATGTGGAATCAACACCCACATGGCAGCCAGTGATAATTTTTCCCAAATGCCAACTTTGCATCGAGAAGAATCCGTAGTTGCATTCAGAGGGTAAACAGGAGGAAGTGACGCTTACTGAATCCAGTGCAAGCTCATCTTGTTGTGCATTGTGCAAATGGGCACATTTCTTGGATTTGGAAAGCGGAACTCCATATTTTGAGTTGAAGAAATGCTAATAGAAAAACAAAAAAAAATATCTTATTGCAATTGTGCACAAGAAGAAAAAAAGTTGTTCTGTTGCATGGGACGGCGACAGACATATCTTAAGATTTGCAACGCAGGTAGAAGATAAACCCAAGCATATAGCAGCAAACCCTTTCTACTGCGAAAAACAGATGCAAAAATCTCCGGTACTGATATTTATTCCATGTGTCAACAAACGCCTCTCAAGAAGATTACATGCTTACCGCCAATAGTTTTAGTTTTCTCTACAAACCTACCGTGTCCTTCTGAGTTCTGAGCTCTACAGACAAAACCGAACCGCCTGACCTAAATTCGGCTGTAAACCGGTAAAGGTCAAATGAATGAAGGTCACATGAAAAGAATATGATGAATGAGAGTCACAAACTCATGATGCTCTCCGACTCATACTGTGTGACTACTAGACTCCAGTAGCCTGTCCGCTTCTGAAGGCATATCAGATGACATTTCAAAATTTTGCTTGGCTGTCATCTTGTTCCACTCGTTCTCGACACGGAAAAAGACCCACTGAAACCGCCTCAACATTTCTAAGGCTGTTATCGCAAACACCGTGAGGTAGTTGTGCCGAAGATGCGCTGACAGCTTGTATGTCCATGCACAGCGGAGAACGAGATTGCTGCCTAACACCCAATAATACACCTGTAGAGCAATCACAAACAGGGCTAATGAAAACAGTATCAAGATAGGCAGGCAGTTTAAACCATGTACATATATTCAAGACTGTACCCAGCTCCGCCCATAAAGAAGATTTGTCCATGTACTTGGGCTTTTGAACATGAAAATCCTGGTTAAAATGCTGCAGAGATAGAGAAAAGCTCATCAGCAGCAAGGGATCCCCAGCAGCAATGTCAACACATGTTTAAGGTGTACATAATATTTTTGGTAAGGACAGGCACCTCAAATCCCAATCACGCTTTATATCCCAGTAGAAGGAATACAGAGAATTTATAACACCCGAAACAAGCCAGAGGGGCCGATAGAAGCTAAACCACTGCTCAGAGAATACATGATACTTGAGTGCCGATAAGAAAATCACTGGGACTGCTGTTGAGTACTTGAGTGCTGTATTTGAGATAAAATTACTGGTAAGTGATTCCAGAAACAGATCTAAAAAACATACAACCAAATCGGTATCTTACAGTTTAAGCATCCAAGTCATCTAGTAAAATAAAATAAATGAACAACCAGAGCTGCTGTATGCTGAGTAAAAGTACCATTCAGAAGACAACTCTTCTCCTTTGTATCCTTGTACTGTCGAAGACATTGGAAGAAACGCCACAAATAAGGTAGCACGAGAACTAGAGGAATAGATATAGAGTGACTACCACAAACTGAATCGGCTTCAAACCAAGCGATTGTCGCCACCTGTAAAATTTCAAAAAAAATATGGACATTATAGAGGAACAAGATATTCCAGCATTAGCATGTTATTTGCCATGGAGAATGCTTACGAGTGACAAAACAATGACCAAAGTAAAAGGAAAATGAAGAAATTAACCTGACAATTGACCATGCGACAAACTGAGCGTTCCAAATCTGAGAACACCTGTCACAAAATACAACAAAATTTTAAAATCTCAAATTAGGACAACAAAAAGCTAGAAACATTTAAACTCAGGAATAACATGAAGCCACATTCCCCCCCCCCCCCCCCCCCCACACACACACCCAACGCATGTTGTAGTATCTTTAACAGCGACATTTTCTTTGTCAGGATCTATCTCCAACAGTGATAAGCTAAACAATCCACAATCAATAGTTCTATAAAATTACTCGATACCTTTGACATAGATGTAAAGATATCAGCCAAAAAGAAGTCGGGGAATGTAATTGCCTGCAGACAAGGGCACAAAAAATTATTGAATTTCATTTGATACGACTGCTAGCTCCACTGGAAGCAGTAAGCAGAATCATATAAATATACCACAATGGTCCCACTATACTGTTTCTAGCATGGTGGAAAGCAAAACCTATGGTACACATAAATAACAATTTGAACAACTTACTTGTAATGGAAGTATTATACGCAATGTCGTCCTCAGAAAGAAAAAGCGTGAAGATAAGTAAAACATATCAAAAGGAGAAAGAAGGATTATAAGAAGGATAGCATACAACAGAACCTGCACAGAAACAGAAAGATACGTCAATTTCACCACCCTCGATTTGAAAAGAAATGCATCGCTACAGAATAAGGAGTATGCGCAACATGGTTTTTTGTTGTTGTTATTTTCCATTTGAAGAAGGAACAAGTGGACCATGCATCAAGCAGAAGTACTGATTCACTTTACTGTTACAAGCAGACAACAGCATGCATACGGCATACAGGTACATTAATTATTTTCAAGTGTAGACATACCATTAATTTTTCATGTGCATAGATGTTCCAAAATAGACCTTTCAGTTGATATGATTCAGGAGTATTCAACTTTAAGAAGTGGCCTAAGTGCAATTAACGATGAAGTGACGTGCTACAAAATGGATAATCCAAATGATACGATTCAGGAAAATGGATACAAACTACCGCTAAGATATTCTACTATGACATAAGGCAAACGCTAGGCATCAGTCAGGTGTAGCGATGCCTCGCTACATCCGCCTCCAGAGTCGTCCGATCTACTTAAGTGAAACAATCTCACGCGTCCGATCAATGTAGCAAAAACGTTTTGCGTGTAGCACTTTTTCCATATGTATGCAACATCTCGTGTAGCAAAAAATATTTTAGCAAATGTTGCGTCTGATGAATGTAGCAAAAAAATCCGACGCAACAATTTTTCTTTGCGTATGTAGCAAAAAAATCGGATATGCAAAAATTGCAACTTGTAGCAAAAAAAATGTTGTAGCATTTTAAACACAGCCATGTAGCAAAAACTAACAACAAATCCCAATTTGATTGTAGCAAAACGTGAGTACATCGTCACTTTTTGCAGAAATTAGCGTAGCATGTGCTCAGAATTCATTGTAGCACTTTATCCATGCTTACACAACAAAAACGAGACTCACATGTAGCAAAATTGCACACCGCATGTAACATCAACAAAACCCCAAAACTGACCTCTCACTGTCACCACCAATGGAGGCACGCCCATGACTGATTCAAGCTCTCCATTCATGAATCTGCCACTCCAGAGGTCTGTAGAAGGTAGATGGAGCGAGCCCCTACCCAATCCAGTCATGGGGCATCGTCTTCTCCAAATACGGCGAAGATAGGGCGCATCACCATTCATGGCCTCCATGGTGGCGTGCTGGTATGCGGCGCGAATCGAAGCCGGCAAGGAGAGAGGTCTGCGAGGCCGCAGCGCCGGCGGTTGGAAGGGGAGGCGGCCAGGAGCAAGGAGACGGATCGGAGCCGCCGTCGATCGGAACTCGTCGCCGGCCGCAGGATCCTGGCCGCATGGCTCGCCGGCGGGCAGCGTTGGTCGCCTATCGTTGACTTCTTGTTACTATGGAGAGAGAGAACGTGAGGGGCAGGGAGATAAGATAGAGAGAGAACGTGGAGGGTGCAGGCAGATAAGGCAACACTCGTTCGCTAGCTCGTGCGCGTCGCGCTCGCGCGGACCCGACTGATGGATCAGTCGGTTGATAGATAGAGTTTCCCATGACATAATGTATGTTCCAACTTATTGATAAACACTGCATATACAGACAGACATACTAAGCAGCACACTAATTTAAGTATGTCATATAGCTCTGTGATAATTTCGTGCACCCTTTAGAGGACAAAATCTCATGAACTCAAGCAGACAAGAAGAAAGCATGGAACAAACGACAGAATGGGCTGGATATTACACTGGTTGAGATGCAGCAAGCGATACTTCCCCATGCGAGTACAGATAAAGGTAAGCCGTCATACTTGTCGGGACAATTAGGGTAAGCCATGTAGCAGACTGTCAACAAAACAAAAAAATATTACTTTGGCAGAATACTACGTAAGATATAAGTAATATAAGAATTCATACAGCATAACATTAACATATAAGAACATGGATGAATGCACAAAAGACAAAAATGAAACATATCTAGCACAAAAGATCAGGATATATAGGTTAAAAAAGGAGCCAGCTTCATAAAGGTCACTCACCACTCACATCAGAAATGCACCTTGCACAGGTTATTCTCAAGAATAATTATCCAAACGCGACATGTTTATGTGAAACTACAGTAGGTATTATCTACGGAGTGTAGTTGCATTGAGAAAAAAATGGACTGGCAACTTAATGAATGTTGTGGAGTTGGAAGTTAACATTAGAACAAATGTGGTACAGACACGTTTAGGAAACTCCAGACATTGTCACAAATCACAACAACCGTATGTCACAGACATTACTCAAAAAATGTATGCAGCAGATGTCCTATCGAATGCACTAGTTCTGGGGTAGCCATGTCAGTTCAAATAAACTAAACAGGAAAAATTACTTCAGCAAGTACAGACTCAAGTAACATCTAAAAATGCAAATGCAATCAAGAGAGATAGATAGGCATACCCTCCAAATTTCTCGGTGTGATAAATGTGTTTGCGCAAGATCAAATACTTTTACATAATTCACTGATGATTGCGCAAAGACCCACAAGTTTACTCCCCATAACCAAATCATCAGTGCCTACAATAAGAACACTAAGCACCGTTATATAGATGCACACCGAGATGCTTATTTTCTGTGTTAGCAGGTAATTAAGTTGAGGATGGTAAACGTAATTTAACATAAAAAACTTACCACGAGAAGGAGAGGATTATAGTATAAGAATGCCTCGTAGAGAAATAAGTCTCGCAAATCAGCGCTCATTCTCATAACCGAGTCCCACCCTATCTGTAATCCCAACAGAACCAATTACCACACAATCAATTCATGTATAAGAAAAAGGTCACAGACAGATCATACAGAAACTGACCTTGGAACAGCAGAAACCCCACATGAGAAACAATATAACCTGGGAAAAAAGACAGGTTGATAAGTAATGTGACAGATAAAATCCAGGCCAGGCAGATGTGAAAATCGATAAAACATGATACAGGACAATGACAATGCTGAGAGGCCATTCCATCGCCGTAACAAACTCAGCAGGCATTTTGCGCAACATGATACATGGAATACTGACACTATCATCACAATGTTACTATTCTGTGATGGAGAAAGGCGCATCCCAGACTAGCAGAGGTTTGCATATCTAATGCGATGAAGAGAGAGAAACATCGATCAGATGTAATGGCTTGTCATTTTTCCTATATTCTCATCATTGCATTCTAAGTACTGATAATGATCACTCGAGGGATTCTTTCTAAAGAAGATACTAATTCACCCATTCCAAGGAGCAGATACATACACTATTACTGTACTTCAGGCAACTGTATATAATGGGTTCAACAAGCAAAGACCATTTTAATTCGGAGCTCAGGATTGTGAAACTTGCGTTTATAACTAATACATGCCATAGGGGAAAAGATGGGGTTGAACCTACCTTAAACCGCCAAAGAAACAGCGGCGAAGGCATGCCTACAACCGCAGGGACGGACACGCCCTTCATCTCGCCGGCGACCCCGGGCCTCTGCGCACGCAGGCGCGGCCCCTGCGCCTCCGCAGAACCCTACGTACGCATAGATTTATCACACCACATCAGCAACGAAATCCGCGAGCAATCGAGAAACGGACGGGCACGGGCTATAACGGAGCGGGATCACGCCGCGCTCCCACGAAA
Source organism: Poa pratensis (assembly GCA_947311845.1). Taxonomy (NCBI): domain Eukaryota; kingdom Viridiplantae; phylum Streptophyta; class Magnoliopsida; order Poales; family Poaceae; genus Poa; species Poa pratensis. The sequence goes on along the minus strand of CAMZMU010000096.1, from coordinate 60,198,709 downwards.
CAGACCCAGCCAGAGGAGGTGCCGCGGCGGCTTACCGGGAAGAAGTAGCCCGGATATCCACTTGGACAGCGAGGAAGCCGCCGTCGAGGACGGTGGAGGGGACGAGACACTAGGCAAGTCCACAGCTGCCGCCGGCTTGCGGAGGAGGAAGACGGGGAGCAGAATCGTCAGAACCCAATCGAATCAAGAAATTTCGATTGGAAACCTGACGAATGGTTCAGCTGGGTCCTGAAAAGGAATCTGCCGGATCTGAGGCGGCTGCTCCGGCGTTGCCTTCACCCGCTCCAGCAACAGAGGGAGAGATCCGGGAGGTCGCCGGTCGCCTTCAACCGTGCTGCAAACATGTGGCGGAGGAGACCTGGATGGACGACTACTCATGGCACGCACGAATCCCAAAGCATGTTCTATGTCCTGTATGAGTTTTTTTCGTGCTGACTTTAGAGATCTGCCTCACCTCCGCTCTCACACCGGGCGATGTCCTTCATAACAAGTTCTCGAAATTGATAGTACCGTGTGCTGCCGATTTGAGCGGTAGGGTTCATAGATGATGTCGGCAAGGAGGAGGGGCGGCGACTCCATCAGATGTGTTTTACCTCCTGCTATGTCCCCGTTTTGCGGCGTTATCTCCTTCGTCATGGTGGAGCAAGAAAGATTTGCCCAGTAGTTGTGCAGCAGCCGTAACGTGTGGTTGTGGCCGCGCCCGGCGTGCGGTGAAGATGGCGACCCTGATTCAGGGGAAGTTGGTATGTGAATGGCGGATCTGGCGTTATCTCTTGACCACGTCAACGGGAGGCGGCCGATCTAGAGTGCGGAAGGCACGGGAAAAATCCCGGTCGACATGCCACAACGATATGTGCCTCGCCGTGTGCGGCATGCCTGGTCTTCAGTTCAGAAAGCATTGATGGCGACAGTGCTAAGGTGCTTCTCGGGTTGTTGCGGCGATGGAGGTCTTCTTTCAACCGGCAAGCGTCTCGGCTGCGTCAATGGAGGCCGATAGTGTCGATGTGTGCAGGCATTTTACAAGCTCTCCATATACTTGTATTGTGTCATCTTTTGTTTTGGGAGTGTCTATTGGTCAGTCGACTGAAATTCATTTCGTCGTCAGTCGTTTTTTGGACCAATCAGAACACTCCACGTGGTCACGACGACCCCACCTCACAGAGCAAAGACGCAGATTCGACTGACGCCGAAAAAAAATTCAGTCAGTCTCCCCGCGCTCAGGAAAAACGAGTAGCTAAACGGGTCCAATTTCGAAAAGCCCAAACCAAACCCGATACTGCCCATTTAGCAACAGCAACTAAAAAAACAGGAAGCCCAACATCACATGCAGCCCAAAACGAAGGTCGACGACTCGCAACTGCAGTCACCAGTCAGACAAACCACGACTGAATATCGAGAACAGCCCCCGACTACAGATCAAGAACAACACCAAAAAAAAGGGGATTCCAACACCATGGATCTGAAACCAAAGCCTCAAGATATCAAGCAAACTCACCTGGACAACAAAAAAAAGGGGATTCGTCCACCATGGATCTGAAAGAAGAGGAACTGATACCTGAAGAAGAGGAAGCAAATGAACCAGGACTAGAAGAGCAGGTCCTCAACATGACAGGCACAGTATTGACTTCTTCTAAAAATTGTCCCATACATGTACTCCTAGCAAATGGAAATTAAAGTTCAGTGGTAAAATGAAGGCAAATGCAGTCAAATAAATTTACAAGTTCAAATTAAGTGGTAAAATGCATATAGAGAGACAGATTGAAATAGAGAGAGAGATAGAATGAAAGAGAGAATGAGAGAGAGAGAGAGAGAGAGAGAGAGTACATTCAGAGAAAATAAATCATGACTGAGACACTAAATAACTGAAACAAGAATGAAAAACTGAGACACTGAATTAATGAGACAATTACAAAATGAGCAATAAATCTAGACTGAGACAACGAATCACTCAACAACCGAGACAGAGACTCAAATACTGAGACAAAGTATATAGAGAGAGACAGATAGAAATAGAGAGAGAGATAGAATAAAAGAGAGAATGAGAGAGAGAGAGAGACAGTACATTCAGACAAAATAAATCGAGACTGAGACACTGAATAACTGAAACAAGACTGAATAACTGAGACACTAAATTAATGAGACAATTAAAAAATGAGCAATAAATCTAGATTGAGACAACATAGCACTCAAAATCTGAGATGACTCAAATACTGAGACAAAGGATGCCAGAAATAAAATGGGACAATTAAAAAATGAGCAATAAATCGGGACTGAGACAACGAATCACTCAAAAACTGAGATAGAGACTCAAATACTGAGACGAGACAAAATTTCTCAAAACTGAAAAAATGAGAAAGAGAGACAAGGAATAACTGAAACAAAACTGAGATAGAGCCATCAAAAAAGAGAAACAGAGATGGGAAGATACAAATACAGAGAAAGAGTTTTCCATTAATTTTATTGACGAGGTGTGGACTCGGCAAATCCCTGGGTTGTGTACCCCGGGTTGATTGAGGGGGAGAGAGATGAGCGCTGGTGATCACGACGGCTGACAAGCGAGGCGTTTTACCCAGGTTCAGGCTCCCGGAGGATAACACCCTACTTCCTGCTTGTCTGGTTATTGATGGTGAGCTGTGGCTACAATGGCGAGATGGCAATCTCGCTAGGGTTTGTGTGGCGGCTATGAGCGTACCCTAGACGAAGGACCCTCCTAGCCTTTATATGGTAGGCTAGGTCTCAGGTGAACGGTGCCGATGGCGCTTACAAGCATGGCGGGGTCGCATGACCTAGCGTCGACTATCTTGGGCCGCACGTCGTCCTCCTTGGGCCTTCCTTGGGCCCTCGTCATAAGGCTGATGGGCTTGGCGTGACCCAGGTATCCCTACCGTGGGGTAGTCGAACAGTGACCCCACGACAGGAGCCCCCGAGTGCTTAGTCGAATCGTAGAGTCGGGAAAAGGACTCCATCCTCCTGGGCACGCCTTCGAGTTCCTGAAAGGGACAAGTAAAATTAGTCGACTCCGGCCGTTCAGGGCTTACAGAGGATTTCTTAGTCGAATCGTCGACTGCAGGGTTAAATACTGTGAATACAGCCTTAGTCGGTGATTTTTCGACTGCTTTTGTTCTGAGTCACTCGGGAGCGCGAACAGCGCTCCCGATGGGAGTAGCCCCCGAGATTAAGCTGAATTGCTTGCAATTGAGGTTAAACTCAATTTTTCTTCAGTCGAAAAGCCTGCTCCCGATGGGAGTAAAGAAGGGACTCGACTTGGAGTCGCGACTGGCTTTGTGTGACTTACTGTGTATTCGGCCGGCTTGGCTTACTGCACGAGTTTGCTCAGCATTTGGAGCTTACTAAATGCTCTTGCACTCGGATGAACTGTTCGAGTTCTCAATCAGCTCGTTGGCTTACTGTACGAACTTATTCAGCTCTGAGGGCTTACTGAATTTTCTTGCACTCGAATGAACTGTTCAAGTTCTCCATCAGCCCGTTGGCTTACTTCCTACGCCTTCGTGGTTGACGTCAGTGCTGACGTTTTTGACGCACTCTGTGTCCGATGGGACGTGACAGTGCGGTCCCACTGTCAGTATTGACTGGAGACAGCGGTTGCCGCTTTTTGCTGACCGTTGGGCGCGAAAATTTCGCGGTGTGATGATGGCGCCTTGATTCCCGTGCGTAGTGGGCGGCGTGGCCGGCGACAGTTGCTATCTCCGCGCGACACGTGGACGGCCAGATGATGTTGTGGAGTGCGGTTACGCTGAGGACGGCCTGGATCAACTGGCCACGCGGTATATAATTTTTACCACAGCGGTGAACAGTTCAGTCCATCCCCATTCCGTCGTCTCCGCTGTTCTCTCCGCCATTGTTGCTCCTCTGCTAGTTTCTTTCCTCCTCCCTCCATGAGCAAGGCCGCGATGAAGAGGGGGAAGGCTGCTGCTGGCGCCGGCGCCGCCGCCGAGGCGAGCGTGATGAAGAAGCCCGACGGCGATTGGGTCAAATCGTCGGTGAAGAAGGCCGACCTCGAGGCCCTCCGCGCGCAGGGGCTGCTGCCGCCGGCGGACCAGGCGACGGTGCGCGCTCCTGGGAAAGAGGTATTTCCCGCCCCTCGCGAGGGGGAACGCGTTTGCTTCGTGGATTTCCTTCCGCGGGGTTTCGGGTTCCCCATCCACGATTTCGTCCGTGGTCTCTTGTATGCTTATGGGATTCAGATCCACGATCTGACTCCCAATAGCGTCTTGAGCATCACGAGCTATTTCGTGCTCTGCGAGTGCTTCCTGGGATCGCCCCCAACTGGCTGTTGTGGAAGTCGCTATTCCTCGTCAGGAGGAATGTGGGGAAGAGCAAGCAGGTGTACCCAGTTGGCGGCTTCGGCATCCAGGTGCGTGGCGACACCTCCTACTTCCAGATGAAGAAGTCCGACTCCGTCCAGGGCTGGCGGAAGAAGTGGTTCTACATCAGGTGCGACCAAGCAGGGCTTCCTGAATTCGCGGCTGATTGCGAGTTGCGGAAGACGAACGCGTGGGCGCACCCGCTGTCGAAGGAGGACAGTGAAGCGACTCAGCCCTTGCTGACGCTACTGCGTGGCCTTCTGAAGAGTCTTGGGCGCGAGACAGGTGGAATTCACCTCATCGCCACCTTCTTCAGGCTTCGGGTGCAGCCGCTGCGCAGTCGCGTCCACCCCATGTGGGCGCGTGAGGATGCTGGCAATGAGCTTGATGATGACACAGTCGAGTCGAAGGTGAGGAGCATCACCAGTCTCCGAGCCGCTGACCCGTGCAACGTCAAGTGCCCAGTCGAGCCATATGGGCCTAACAATCCTGTACCTGAGGTGAGCTTCGTTTGCTTTGTCTTGTATCTTCTGTTGAGTCGTTTTGCTTGACTCGAATGCTTCATTTGCTGGCAGGGTCGTTCGAGCTACGTCAGTCTCCCTCCGTTGATGGAGAATGGACCTCACGAAGAGGCAGAGTTCCCCGAGGACGAGGGTGATGACGATGAAGTTCCCTCTGCCACCTCTCCGAGTGAAGAGTTGGAGGAGGATGATGAAGACGAGGAGCCGCTGCGGAAGCGGCAGAGGCGAAAGGGTGGCGACTCTGGTTCTGCCTCGTCGCCTGTGAAGGAGGCGGGTGTGATCGAGGAAGAAACGAGCGAGTCCTCTTCGGGTACTAAGCACCCGAGTGATCTGGCGGAACCGTTGGTCGTGCCTCCACTCGGCTCTGCACCGCCGATCGAGTTCGCAAGGATGGCCTCCGTCTCCTTGGGGAGTGAAGATGATGATGTAGTCAGGTTAGTCGCATAACCTTCGCTTTGTTTTTGTCGAGTGTGCTTTTTCACTTGCGGGTCCTTGAATTGAGACTTCTTGCCACAGCGACCGTACCGGCGCTGCTGCTTCTTCCCCTCGTGAGATGGAGCACACTTCGGCTCCCATGATCGAGTAGACTGCGAGGACGACCGGCGAGGAGGCGCTGGCGGGTGACGTTTTGGCCTTGAAGGCTTCGACCTCCGCCATGCCTGAGAGGTCTGCTGATGCGACTCCGGTTGACGCTGGGCTGCTTGAGCATGTAAGTGTTCTTCGATTCCTTCTGCAAGATCTGTATCGGGTGCGCGTACAGCGCTCTCGATGGGAGTAGCCCCCGAAGATGCGCGTGACTAGAATAGTTGGGCGTAGATTAATGTCTTGTGTTTCTTGCAGCCATTTTATCGCCAGCAGATGGAAGGAGCCGCAGCCTTCGTTCGCATGGAGCAGGAGAGGGATCAGCTCCGCACTACTCTGGAGCAAGCGAATAGTAAGTGTGAATCCTTGTGTTCGAGGGGTGCTTCGACTGCCTTTATTGCTAACTTTGCTCCGTTGATCCATAGGCGAGAAGGAGAACATGAAGACGCGGGTCGCGGAGCTGGAGAAATCGCTGGGTGAAGCCCAAGAGCGGGAACGGGCTCGGGCTGATCTGGAGAAGACCCAGGTCGACCGCTTGCTCGCGCTCGCAGATGTTGTTGGAAGTAAGTTTTTCGGGTCAGTGCCTACTTTGCCTCTTTTCGACTTTTGACGTCTTACGGGTGTGGACTTCATTTGAACAGAGAATTGCGGAGGTGCTCCTCCAGAAGGGACTTCTAGCGAGAGTGTCGGCTTGGCGCAGGCTGTTGGCTTCGTCGACCGCGTCTGCGCATATGCATCGGCAGCGCTGCAGCAGTCGACGGCGGCCCTGCAGAAGTCGACGGAGGCCTTAGCGACTGTGCACCGGAACATCTTTCCGAACCAGCCACCACCAGCTGCTGTTGATGCACTCGCGGCTCCATTCGAAGGCAATTCGAATGTCCTGGCGGACTTCACGCGCGCGCAGACGGTACGCGGCTCAGAGCTCACTTTCCAGCTGCTTCTTGGTCACCAAGTCGTAGGTGATTTTGAGAAGGTTGTCAGCGACTTCCCTAGGAAGCCTGATGGCAGAACCGCGTCCCTTAGCGGTGTGAAGGTGCAGGCGAGCCAGCTAGCTGCGAAGTTGGTCGCCACCTTCGAGAGGAGAATTGCCAAAGCTGCAGAGCTGGCTGCTAGGAAGAGCCGTTCCCAGTCTGAGTCTGTAGTGTAGACTTTTTCCTTTTAGGACTGTGCTTCTGCTTTTGGGCTTGAGTCTGTAATGCACTTTGTATTGTGCGAGTGAACATGCTGATGATGAAATGTGAATTCACTCCCTCGGGGTCGCCGAGTATTTTTTTGATATCTGGCTTGGATGTCTTATGTTGATTCTTTCCCTGGCTTGACGCTGTCAATTCTTGGCAGTCTGATATGGGCGAAGCTCCTGATGTTGCTGGAGCGACTGGCGCGGGCGATGAGGAAGATACCACTTCGGCTGCGCCTACTCGTCGCCGCCGTCAAGCTCCTCCAGCTCCTGTGCGAAGCGTAAACGACCAGAGAGTGCTCACCTTCATGAGGAACAAGGTGGTTGAGCTCGAGTCGAAGTTGAAGAATGCTGAGTTGGAGCTGGAGCGATTGAGGTCGCGGCCCGTTGCGCCGTTCTCCCAGCGTGAAGAGTTTCTGCTTGGCGAGATGGACTTGATCGGTCGACAGCTGCAAGGTTGGACTTTTAGCCTTTTTCCTTCGGCTTCTGTGTCTACTTGCTATGCTTAATGCTTGGCCTTGATGCAGATGTCAACTCTGACTTGACGGCTGAGCAGCTTCGAGTGGACGAGCGGGTAGAGAAAGAGGCCGCCGGCGACTCACCCGAAGCGCGCCAGTTTTGGTCGAACAAATCCAGAGGTAGTATACTGGCACGAATGCTGGATCGCACCTGGCGGGCTGCTGTACTCTTAGAAGGTTGCAGAAAAACCCTCTGACAGATCAACAAGGTGTACTTTTCTCACAACGAGCAGCCGAATGGACTGACTGCACTTCTGGAGAGGTTCCGTGAAGGCGGTGCGTTGAAGGAAGTCGTGCACGCTCAACTTGTTGCCGGGACGAACGTGGCGTTGGCGTACGTTCGAATGCACCGGCCTAATCTTCCATTGCACAAGGTGCTTGACGGCTTGCCTGGAGAGGGTGACTATGCCGATACTCTTGCGGCTGCGCGCCAGATGATTCAGCAGGTTCAGAACTTCAGCGAGCACCTTGTAGGGCCACTTGATGCGCCAAAAGGCGAGCCTGTAGAATAAGAGCAGTAGAGTGCTGTTGCATAGCGTTAGCTTGTAAAAGAAATTTTCTAAGTGGAAACATGATTGTACGTATGTCGAGGTGGGGGTAGCCCCCGAGTTAGTAAATTGTATCCTGTAGACGTCTGTAAACCTGTATGGCGCAGCCCCCGAGCGGATCGAGTGCGACCTAGGTTTTTGAATTAGACATGTGCGGCGCAGCCCCGAGTGCGTCGAGTGCGGCCGAGGTGTGGCGGGTCAGACCTGTGCGGCACAACCCCGAGTGCGTCGGGTCCGGCCAAAGATTTTCCGAGTGACCTGTATGGCGCAGCCCCCGAGTGCTTCGGGTGGCGACCTAGGTTTTCGAATTGGACCTGTATGGCGTAGCCCCCGAGTGCGTCGGGTGACGGCCTAGGCTTGACTTAGACCTGTGCGGCGCAGCCCCCGAGTGCTTCGAGTGCGGCTGAGGTGTGGCGAGTCAGACCTGTGCGGCGCAGCCCCCGAGTGCGTCGGGTCGGCCAAGGTTTTGCGAGTGACCTGTATGGCGCAGCCCCCGAGTGCTTCGGGTGGCGACCTAGGATTCTGTGGTGGCCTGTATGGCGCAGCCCCCGAGTGCGTCGGGTGACGGCCTAGGCTTGACTTAGACCTGTGCGGCGCAGCCCCCGAGTGCTTCGGGTGGCGGCCAAGGATTTTGCGGGTTGAACCTGTATGGCGCAGCCCCCGAGTGGTCGGGTGACGGCCTAGGCTTGACTTAGACCTGTGCGGCGCAGCCCCCGAGTGCTTCGGGTGGCGGCCAAGGATTTTGCGAGTTGAACCTGTATGGCGCAGCCCCCGAGTGCGTCGGGTGACGGCCTAGGCTTGACTTAGACCTGTGCGGCGCAGCCCCCGAGTGCTTCGGGTGGCGGCCTAGGATTTTGCGGTGACCTGTATGGCGCAGCCCCCGAGTGCGTCGGGTGACGGCCTAGGTTGACTTAGACCTGTGCGGCGCAGCCCCCGAGTGCTTCGGGTGGCGGCCAAGGATTTTGCGGTTGAACCTGTATGGCGCAGCCCCCGAGTGCGTCGGGTGACGGCCTAGGCTTGACTTAGACCTGTGCGGCGCAGCCCCCGAGTGCTTCGGGTGGCGGCCAAGGATTTTGCGGTGACCTGTATGGCGCAGCCCCCGAGTGCGTCGGGTGACGGCCTAGGCTTGACTTAGACCTGTGCGGCGCAGCCCCCGAGTGCTTCGGGTGGCGGCCAAGGATTTTGCGAGTTGAACCTGTATGGCGCAGCCCCCGAGTGCGTCGGGTGACGGCCTAGGCTTGACTTAGACCTGTGCGGCGCAGCCCCCGAGTGCTTCGGGTGGCGGCCAGGATTTTGCGAGTTGAACCTGTATGGCGCAGCCCCCGAGTGCGTCGGGTGACGGCCTAGGTTTATGTTGCTTTTTGACTAAAAAAGTAAAGGGAGAGCTTGTTCCACAAATCACTTCATTGATTTTTGCGAGCAGGCCGCCTCATTAAAACCCTTCCAGTCCCCTCAGGTACCCTGGTAAGGGAAAGAGTGCGTCTGGAACCTGCCGCTTCTTGAGATGTACACTTTGTTACAAGGGGGAGTCGATTAGGCGTAGAAGCGGCGCAGTTGCGCCACGTTCCACGGGTTGCTGCAGACTGTCCCTGTCTTCGAGTCCTTCAGGCGGTAAGCTCCGCCGCCAATTGCCTCTGTCACGATGTATGGACCTTCCCACGGGGAGGCTAGTTTGTGCACCTTCTTCTGTTTGAGGCGGAGGACAAGGTCTCCGGGGACGAACGCTCTGGGCCGCAGTCGCCGTCCGTGATAGTTGCGTAAGTCTTGCTGATACACGGCTGTGCGGGTAAGGGCGATGTCGCGTGCTTCGTCCAGGGTATCCATGTCATCCTCGAGTGCTTCTTCTGCCTCGGACTCGTCGTAGGCCACCACTCGGGGTGCATCGAACTTGATGTCGCATGGCATGACTGCTTCTGCGCCGTAGACCATGAAGAATGGCGTGTACTGAGTGGATCTGTTTGGCGTAGTGCGCAGGCTCCACAGCACAGACGGCAGCTCCTCGACCCAGGCGCCTGCGGCGCGCTTCAATGGTACTCGCAGGCGCTTCTTGATACCCTTGCAGACTAAACCATTGGACTTTTCGACTTGCCCATTGGATTGCGGGTGCGAGACTGATGCGTAGTTGAGCTTGATGCCTTGTTCGGAGCAGAAGTCCTTGAATTCTTCGGCTGTGAAGTTCGTGCCGTTGTCGGTGATGATGCTGTTCGGCACCCGAACCTGAAGATGATGGACCTGATGAAGTTAACTGCTGAGGATGCAGTCGAACTTGTGATAGGCACGGCTTCGATCCACTTCGTGAACTTGTCGACTGCCACCAAGAGATGCGTGTGTCCTCCTGGCGAGGACTTCTTGAGTGGACCCACCATGTCGAGCCCCCATTGAGCAAAGGGCCAGGCAAGTGGGATGGTCTTTAGCGCTGAAGCTGGCGCGTGCGGCTTGTTGGCGAACTCCTGGCAGCCGAGACATTTCCTCACGAGTTCTTCTGCGTCTTGCATTGCGGTGGGCCAGTAGAATCCGGCTCGTAAAGCTTTGGCCACTAAGGCACGACTGCTGGCGTGATGCCCGCAGGTGCCTGTATGATTTCGAGCAGGATGGCTTGACCGTCGACTGGATCAACGCACCTTTGCAGGACTCCTGAGATGCTTCGCTTGTATAGTTCCCCCTTGATGATGGTGAAGCCTTTCGAACGGCGAATAATGCGCTTGGCTTCGACTGAGTTGACTGGCAGTCTCTGGTGCAGCATGTACGCCAGATATGGGCTCGTCCAGGTGGGCTCGATGAGCAGAACCTCCATTGGCTCCTTCTCTTTGCCTGGCGGGTCGGCGGTGCTCGTTGATGGTGTGGAGGATCCGGGCGTGGGTCGAAGTTTGACAGACCGCTGCGTGATGCGCTCAAGGAAGACGCCGGGTGGCACCTGCGCCTTGTCTGAGCCCAGGTTGGCGAGGGCGTCGGCTTCCTCGTTGCTTTCGCGGCCGATGTGCCGCAACTCGCAGCCGTCGAAGGTGCCCTCCAGCTGGTTGTACAGGTCTCTGTAGGCGATCATGTTGTCGGCGATGGCGTCACAGGCTTCATGGTTTGCTGCACGACGAGGTAGGAGTCGCCGTAGATCATGAGGTGAGTGGCGCCGCAGTTCTTGGCCATTCGCATGCCATGGATTAGGGCTTCGTACTCAGCCTCGTTGTTGGAGGGTGTTGGGAAGTCCATCTGTAGCACGTACTTCAGCTTGTCGCCTTTGGGGGAGATGAGGATGACTCCTGCCCCGGCTGATCTGAACTTTTTGGAGCCGTCGAAGTACATTGTCCATGCGTTGGACAGGTCGGGGACATCTGGCAGCTGGGCTTCTATCCACTCGGTGGTGAATTCTGGGAGCACTTGGGCCTTGATTGACTTCGGGTGAGCGTATTTCAGCCCCCAGGGTCCTAGCTCGACGACCCACTTAGCGACTCGTCCTGTCGCGCATTGGTTGGTCAGGATGTCGGAGAGCCCGGAGGAGCTTACCACCGTGATCGGGTGCTCGGAGAAGTAATGGATTACTTTCCTTGAAGTCATGAAAACTCCGTAGGCCAGCTTCTGGTAGTGCGGGTAGCGCTGCTTGGACAGGGTCAACACCTCGCTAAGGTAGTAGACGGGTCGCTGAACAGGGTAACTGTGTCCTTCTTCTTCTCGTTCGACTACGAGTACCGTGCTGACCACCCTGTTTGTGGCTGACACGTAGAGGTATAGCGGCTCGTTCTCCAGTGGAGCCACCAGTACTGGGGAAGTCGTGAGTGTTTTCTTGAGTTGGTCGAACGCGACTTGCGCTTCTTCTGTCCACTCGAACTTGTCTGTCTTTTTCATCAGTTGGTAGAAAGGCAGGGCCTTTTCTCCCAACTTACTTATGAACCGGCTGAGAGCTGCGACTCGGCCGGCTAGGCGTTGCACCTCGTGAAGCTTGGTCGGTGCTGGCATTGCGAGTATGTTTTGCACCTTCTCAGGGTTGGCTTCGATTCCTCTTGCAGAGACGAGGTACCCAAGCAGTTCTCCGGCTGGCACGCCGAAGACACACTTGTCTGGGTTCAGCTTGATCTGATACTCGTCGAGGGCGGCGAAGACCTTGCGGAGGTCGGCGATGAGGGTGTCCTCCTTGCGGGTGGTGACGACGATGTCGTCGACGTAGACTTGGACGATCTGCCCGATGAGCCCTTTGAGGCATGCTTGCATTGTGCGCTGGTACGTGGCACCAGCGTTCTTCAACCCGAAGGGCATCGTCTGGTAGCAGAAAACGCCGTCGGGTGTGATGAATGCTGTCTTCTCCTCATCGTCGACGTTCAGTCTGATCTGCTGGTAACCTGAGTAGGCGTCCAGGAAGGACAGGCGTTCGCAGCCTGCAGTCGAGTCGATGATCTGATCTATCCGCGGGAGCGGGAAATGGTCCTTGGGGCAGCATTTGTTGAGGGCGGTGAAGTCGACGCACATGCGGAGTTTCTTCGTCTTCTTCTTCTCCACCAGGACTGGGTTGGCGACCCAGTCCGAGTCTTGATCTCTCGATGAACTTGGCATTCAGCAGTCGATCGATTTCTCTGCTGATTTCGTCTCGCTTGGGCCCGGAAAAGCGTCGCATGGCCTGTTTGACGGGTCTGGCGTCCTTGTGGACTTTTAAGGAGTGCTCGGCGAGGTTCCTGGGTATTCCTGGCATGTCAGAGGGTTGCCATGCGAAGATTCTCCAGTTCTCACGTAGAAACTCGACGAGCGCGCCTTCCTATGCGGGAGTCAGACTCGACGATACTTTGACCGTCTTGCTGGCGTCAGTCGGGTGGACCTGATGGGTCGTTGTGTCGTCAGCCGCGTTGAAGGCAGCGTCCTTGGCTGGTTTCTTGCGGGCTGGGAAGATGGTCTTGTCGTTGTCGACTGCCATTGCCTCGAAGTGCTCTTCGACTCCGAAGAATTCAGAGATCTTGCTGAACTCGCGGTCGCAGCTGTTGGAGCGGTCGAAGTCGCCGTGCACCGTGATGACGCCCTTGGGTCCAGGCATCTTGAGCATGAGGTAGGCGTAGTGAGGTATCGCCATGAATCTGGCGAAGGTTGGGCGCCCGAGTATCGCGTGGTACTGCGACTTCCAGTCGACTACCTCGAAGTCGATCGACTCCCTCTTGAAGTTTTCGGGTGTGCCGAAGATGACGTCGAGTGTGATCGTTCCCATGGGCGTGACTGCTTGCCCTGGTACTATGCCATGGAAGGTGGTCTCTGATGCCGCCAAGTCCGTCGTTGGTCTGTTTATCCTTCTGAGGGTGTCGGCAAAGATGATGTTAATGCCACTGCCTCCATCCATGAACACCTTTTTCAGGGTGTAATCTCCGATCAGAGCTTCGACTACCAGAGCGGCGTGCCCGGGTCGTGGTACTGCAGGCGGGTGATCTGCTCTGGAGAAGTGATTGGTGTCTCTGACCCTCTCAGGTAGTCGGGTACTGCAGGTGGACAGGTGATGGCTTGGAAAACTTGGCGAGTGATGATCTTCTGGGTCCTGTTTGAGGGCGCCCCTTCTGTATCATGTTGAGTTGTCCGCGTGCCGCTGGATATGCGTCCTGGATCACGGTGGGGCATCTTGTTGCGGCTGCTGCTGCTGCAGAAAGGCTCCCGCCGCCTGTGCTGGATTGGCGACTGCGGGTGCGGGCGCTGCCTGGATGGCCAGCTGCGCGGCTGGCTGCGCTGCGGGTGCTGGAGTGACTATCTTCTGCATGGCTTCGTATATTTTACGTGCCTTTCGACAGTCCTTCAACAGGTGGTTGGATCCCCACTTGCCCGTTTCCGGGTTCCTGAACATGTGGTGCCTGCAGGGTTGTTCCAGCTCTTCCGCTGGGCTTAGCGTGCGTTTCTGCCACTCGCGTTTATGGCCTCCGTCGCTGCGGTAGTTGCTGCCGCCGCTTCGGTTGTACTGCCCCTGGCTGTATTGGCGACTCTGGTCCCGCCGCTTCGACTGTACTGTGCGTGGCTGTATTGGCGACTGCTGTCGCGCGCTTCATCCTCACGGGGGGTTTGGAATCCCGCCGCTACTAGCTCGATTGAGTCGTTGCCGTTGTAACGCGGCTTCTTCTTGTGGCGCCCTTCTCGCCAGTTGCTTGGTCCGGCTTCGTCCTTCGGGGAGTAGTGTGAACTATTGCGGACCGAGTCCTCTCCGTCTGCCCACTGGTTTGCTATCTTCATGACCTCGATCATGTTTTTCGGCCGGAGCCTACCAAACTCCTCGCGGAGGTCGCGGCGGGAGACGCCGTGCATGAAGGCATCCATCACTCGGTCCTCCGAGGTGGTCTCCATGGTGTTGCGGAGCAAGGTCCAACGCTGGATGTATGACCGGAGCGGCTCGTCTCGTCCTTGCTTGCATGCTTGTACTCGACGAACGTCGTCGGTCTCGAGTACGTCCCAGGAAGGATTTAACGAAGGCTTCCGCGAACTCGTCCCACGTCCTGAAGGCGTTCTTGGGTTGAGTGTTGAGCCACCCGCGTGCAGAGCCCGTGAGCATCAGCTGGATGTACTGCATGGCCGTAGTCGAAGTACCGCCCTGGCAGCTGCAGGCTATGAGGTAGTCTTCTAGCCAGAGTCTTGGGTCCTGCTTCCCGTCGTACTTGACTGCTTCTGCCGTGAGCTTGAAGCCCTTGGGCATTCTTGTGTCGCGTATGTTGAAGCTGAAGCATGCGGCGCCGCACGGCTCGTAGTCGCCGTCGTTGCGGTCGTAGTCGAAGTTGGGCGTGCTGACCGGGCGCTGGGTGCGGCTGCGGTCTACCGTCCTTTGCGTGATGACGTTGCGGAGGTCTTCACCTGGCTGCGGTTGTCGCAGTTGTCTTGTCGCCGGGGCTGCGAGTGCTGCGGGCTCGTGGTCGCGGCGATCTCGATCTTCACGCGCTTTTTCTGTCGGCGCCTTGTTTACCAGTGCGTCTTCGAGTGCCTTGATAGACATGATCTGCTGCTTGTGGAGGAGAGCGCGCGAGTCGCCCTCTGGCGGCTGTGTCAGCCGCAGGTATGTTTCGACTGCCATGAGTGCGGCTCCGGGTGTCTTGGGGACGGGTATTCCGTCTGCGTCTTCTATGTATGATGACTCGAGGTTGCGGGTGACTCTAGCGCGGTCGACCTCCGTCATCAGGGGCACGCGGGCTCTGTGGCGCCTTGCTCCTTGCGAGACCTCTGTTGAGGCAGTGAACGAGTAAGCGGCCCTCCTGGCGCTCGACGCGTCGGCCTCCTCCTTGCGTCGAGGAGCTCGGCCTTCTCTGCGCGGAGTCGTTCGCCTTCCTTCCGCAGCAGGTACTGGACCGCCATAAGGTCCTCCGGGGTGCGTCCGGTGGGGGGTATGTGCCGTCCTCGACGTGCTTCAGGGCTTTGATTGCCATGTCGCGGGTGATGGTGAGTCGCGTCACCTGGTCCGGCATGACCACCTCCAGTGGGTATGCGGGTTCGTCGTCGTTGCCCTGCGGCCTCTGGCCGATCATGAAGACTTGCGCGGGGTAGATCTGGGCAGTGGGACGGTGCTGCCACTGCTGCTTCCTTCGTCCGAGCCGTGCTCGGAGCTGAAAATGGGTGCGACGTGGTGGACACCACAGTCGCCGCCGAGGCTCCTTCCCTGGAGTTTCGCGACCTTCGCCGCGGACGTGAGGAGTGATGTCGCTGTCGTCGACGTGGGCGCGATTGGCTTGTTGACGATCTTGCGAGTCGATGGAGACGCGAGTGGCGTGGATGAGAACGGCGCGACCTTCGTTGCGCGCGAAGGCGTGGTCGACGTAGTCGAAGTTGATGCAGATCTTGGCCTTGCCAGCGACGCGATCGAGGTAGTTGAAGTAGACTCGATCCGCGCGGTGGTCGACGAGGTGGTCGACGTAGTCGTAGCAGATGCGATCTCCGTGGTAGCCGGAGACGCTGAGGCGCGGCCGCGTTGGGCGCGATCTCTGCCGCAGCGGAGGCGGTCGGAGTAGTCGAGGCGGACGCGATCTTCTCAGCAGTCGAAGATGCTGTCGCCGCAGTCGCAGCAGATGCGATCTCCGCAGCAGGTGGGGGCGTGGTTGGCGCACCGCGGCAGATGCGGGTGCCACCACCGCAGGCGGTGCGATCGCCGTGGATCTGAGTACTCCACAGCTGTCTACGAAGTAGTGCATGGTACCGAAGGTGAGGCACATACCTACGTGCAGATCGGCGTACACCGAGCGGTGGGCCGGCGGGTGGAAGGTGTACTCGAAGGAGCCGAAGCAGATTGGCTCCTTGGTGATGCAGACGTCGGTCTTCAAAGTTGATGGAGCCGGTGCGACCATGATTCCAGCGCTCGTTCTTTCCCACAGACGGCGCCAATTGACGAGGTGTGGACTCGGCAAATCCCTGGGTTGTGTACCCCGGGTTGATTGAGGGGGAGAGAGATGAGCGCTGGTGATCACGACGGCTGACAAGCGAGGCGTTTTACCCAGGTTCAGGCTCCCGGAGGATAACACCCTACTTCCTGCTTGTCTGGTTATTGATGGTGAGCTGTGGCTACAATGGCGAGATGGCAATCTCGCTAGGGTTTGTGTGGCGGCTATGAGCGTACCCTAGACGAAGGACCCTCCTAGCCTTTATATGGTAGGCTAGGTCTCAGGTGAACGGTGCCGATGGCGCTTACAAGCATGGCGGGGTCGCATGACCTAGCGTCGACTATCTTGGGCCGCACGTCGTCCTCCTTGGGCCTTCCTTGGGCCCTCGTCATAAGGCTGATGGGCTTGGCGTGACCCAGGTATCCCTACCGTGGGGTAGTCGAACAGTGACCCCACGACATTTATCTAATGCAAAATTATATATTATAATGTATTCTTCTTTATGTAATGCAGGAGAATGATGATGCATACACGATTGGAGGCTATGAAAACACCGCAACATTCAGATGCGACGACATATTTCTCAAGGTACTTACAAAAAATATAATGCATCAAACACATCATTATTATGCAGCGTCTGATACCTAAAATTTCACAAACTGATGCAGGAAAAGGAATTTACATTCACAGGATTACTCAACGGGGATTTCCACACAACATATTCCTCACCGCAATAGTTGTATTCAGTGGTAAAATAGATAAAACCATATAATACTCAAGATATACTCGCAGGTGAATATATAGGAGTAACTGACAAACACTAATTTTGGAAAATGCAGATTGACAATACGATGGATAATGACTATTCATCAACTATCTTACAACAAACATAATGACTATTCATCAACTATCTTACAACAACATAATGGAGACAAAAATCAATCAAGCAAAAACTATCCACAGCTGAAACCAAAAAGATAGAAATAATAGCATAAAATTTCTGAAAAATGATATATGCTCAATGATATAATACACAACAAAACTCCTTTAGGCAAACCTAGAACTATGCGAAATGTGTCCCTGGATAAATCAATAGACTTCCCACAGATAGAGATCTGGGAGCATGCTGGATCAACACTATCTGCAACCCACCTACAGAAATCCTTTGGAAAGATCCAAACAATAAAAAAACACCAAAGACCCAAAACCGAACTTCTGAACAATAGCTCTCTGATCAGGGGTCAACTTCTTCACAACATGGAAAGAAATACTTCAAACCAAATTTGCTAAAAAAACTCCTTTCGACACCATCTAGTTTGTTCTTCTTAGACTGCAAAGAAATGAGTACAGAAAAGTAAGATATAGATAATCCAAATCATGAACAAACATAACACAACAAAATAAGAAGAAGCAAAAAAAGAAAAGAAACAGCTAACCTCATTATTCCCCAACGAATCCTGGCAAAAATCAGAGTAATTCCGCTTCATACTATACAGAAACTGCAGCCAAAGATTTTTTTTTTGTCAAACTACAACCAAAAACACCAAATCAAACTGAAAAACATGTGCTGACAGACAAAAGAGAAAAAGGGAAGCACACCTGCTTCATGAAGAACCCAAACAAAGCATCATCTAGAGCCGTGTTTCTTCTTCCATGGGATGTATCCTGAAAAAGAAGCAAAACCAATTAGAAAAGCATAACGACATAATCCCTAGTGAAATGCAAGAAACTGTCAGAACTCACATCAGTGTGGCTTGGTATGGAGAACTCTTCGCTATACCCAGCATTAAAATTGTCAACACCATAATCAGACCTGTTGGGGTGTGATCTACATAGCACAAAAAAAAGTGCAGATTATGAAAAACCACACATACAGTCAAATAAAAGCACACAAAAGTATATTCACTGCTGCAAAAAGGATTTACACTAAATAAATCCTTTACCAAGCACATAAAGTCGGTTCAAATAAAATATATTGCAACAGGACATGAGAATACAAAAACTCTGAATTAAAACAACAAATACTAATAAAAACAACCAACGCCCCACACCTAGCATCTGTATATGTATTCAATTGCTGGTACAAAAACACCAGAAGTGTCAACACAAAGGATACTACTGTACACCTCAACAAAGGTCGGTGGGTAGGACAGGTTTGCTTCACCCATCAAAATGTAACAAAACAAGACGCATACATTCTGAATTTGAGCTACAAATATACTACTAAGGCTCCCTAGAACTAAACAATCAACAAAAAAAACCTTTAGATGATGAGATGAACACTAAACGCACCACCACCACCCACCCCAGCATACTACCTTTAGCCTCTCCAAAAAATACATAGGATGAAGATGAATGATGGATTGATGCTAAGCTAACACATAGGATGGAGACCATCCCAGAACCTAAAAATCAACACACACGAACACCCAACTACTACCTGTTAGCCTCTCCAAACAAAACATCGAACCATACAGTACAACCAACGTATAAAATCAGAGAAACAATGATGGATTGATGATAAACTAACACACAGGATGGAGGCCATCCAAGCACCTCAAAATCAACACACACGACATCCGCACCACCACCCACCCCCCGAACCCTGACCATGCGCAAATCAACATCACCTAAAAACAGCGGAACACGGCAGATCCGCCCCCCGATTCAGACACGACGAAGAGGAAATTCGTCACCACGCTCAACAAGTAAAAAGACGGCGAAACTGACTGAGTTTAGAACAAACATAGCCGCCGCAGACCTCAAACTAACCCTAAACATCACGAGAACTCTACTCCTAAACACGCCGCCGACAAAATCAACTCCGGCGACTAAGCGAGATACAACAAGCATACAGATGCGCGAAAGCACACACAACTGCGGGCGGATGAGAGAAGACGAACTCAATCACCTGAAACGCCTCCGGCGCCGCCTCTGCGCTCCATCGCCGCGGATCTCCGCCATGGCGACCGCCTCCCCTGTTCCGCCCCTTCTCTATCTCTCTTCTCCCCAACGGACACGCAGCCACGGGCTGGAGCTGGAACGCCACATCCTTCTCCAGCAGGCACGCCGCCACGCGCGCCACCGCCGGCGAGATCGCCGGCCCGTACACCGTCACGGGCGCCGCCATCGCCGCTCACTACAGAGACCTAAAGCAGGTGGGGAATGGGTTGGTAGGAGATAGGAATCAGGAAGTGGCCACTCGTCGCTGGTCGGAGAAGAGTGACGGGCCACTGACCCATATGCAAACCGGGCCACACAGCAAAACGGGCAGGAAAAAAGGCCGAATCCAAACCCGTTAACAGATTACTACCCGCGAACAAAAACGACACGCGCGCAAAACGGCTGGACGACTGCACAAATCTTGACGCGAAAACGGACGGACAGAGATTTCGACTGACGGTGAAAATAATTTCAGTCAACTGAGATAGAGCAAAAGCCTTTGTTTTTCTTTTGATTATACGGCTGGGTGCACCGTATCTGTTTGGAGGCCGGCGTGACTGCTAATTATGTATTGTATCAGCGTGATGTTAACTTGTGAGTTTAATAAATCGTCCGTTGTCAATAAAATATTGAATTACCCATTATGATATCTATAGATCTTATAATTTAAAACCTCACTAAGTTGCATTAATGATAGTCCATCTCTATAAGAAATCTATCCACATCATAAGATATACATTTGTCCATGTCATCCTATTTACATCAATTAATAATAGCATATCTATGCACACAAAATATACACGTCATGGATTATTTCAACCAACAATTGCCAAGTCACTAGTTTTTAACCGTCAAATATATAGTCATTTCAGGTCGATAGTCTATCGACAACACTCAACTTATGCGGCCAATCTTCACATACTGAATATTTTTTGTGTTATAGACGATTTGACATGCCACAACGGATTTCATGATACTCAAGTGCATGCTCCCATAATATATATTCAAGTTCATTCACAAAAAGCGAGTCGTCTTTGAAAGGATGAGTACATTGGTTCACAACTTGCTTATCCTTTGAAAGGATGAGTCTAGAACTCTAGATGCATGAGAGAAACTATATGCATGCTCAAGTTTGCTAGAAACAGATGAGCCACATATTAAATAGGCATGAATTCCATGATAGAGGTGACAACTACTTGTATAAATATTTGCATTGAGGGGTGAGGGGAAAATATGTAGCCTAACACGATCAATGGGAAGTGCCTCCCGATGGCTAAAGTTAGTAGTGTTTCTTTCCTGGATAAATAAGGTAGGAGAGTTAGATAAATTAGAATATGTGAGACACTGGAGGAATACCAAAGTTGTAAATACAAGTAGGCTGTTGAGTCAGCCAAAATGCATAAAATTGTGCGCGGACACTGTCGGTGTTGAAGCGGGCGTTAGTGAGTGGACGCGTCCGCTGAGGGGAGAAGGCAAAGCTGGAGAGGAGGCATGGATGGAACGTGAGGCTGCGGTAATGTTAGTGTCGCAATGGACGAGTGATAGCGGCGACAGCAACCTGGGCGGGAGTGTGAGGTTGCGGCCAACGGCGAGTGTGCATGAGCTCATGGATTGACCAAGGTGGAAGATGGAGACGGTTCAGTTGTCGACAGAATTATCACCGTACGTGATCCTCGTCACGGTGTAGTCACCGAACGGCGAAGAACATGCATGCAACCGCGACACTCTAAGCGGAGGCTCGTGTAGTCGCAGGGCAAAGCTTTCTTGGCAGCGCTTGTGCCGTTGGTCTTTGTGTGTTGTTCATGAGAAAAATGATAGATGTGGTGTTTGGCGTTGTCCCTAACGCGGTGCCGATGCCAGCAAGGATGCTGGAGATCTGAGCTGGAGAAACCGGGTTACCATAGTGAGGCCGCTAGGAGGAGGCAAGAGTGACTCTTGTCGTTTCTAAAACCAATATGAGAATTTCTTAGCTAGAAACAAATAAGGGAATTTGAAAACCATAGTGTTTGAATTCCACCGATCTTTTGTTCAAGTAATATGCCATAGAAAAGCATATCATTTTCATAGAAGAAATTGGTCAAATGGATAATACATCTCTTGTAGGCTTACAAACTCACTGGAGGGTCACTAAATGTTCTCATCTACATTTAAAATATAACCTTCCCTATGATCCCAACTACTCGTAGTCACCCACCGTTCTTGGCCCGTCGACACCCCCTCCAAAGTGCTCCCGTTGGAAAAGTCGCGCCCTTCGCCATAGGCCCATCTCGCTGTGAATCTTATTTACTATCGCCGTCGCTGAGGGCGAGACTCCATTGAACACCATATCGTCGAGGTGTCCAAAAATTCCACCGAATCTTATCGTTTGAAAGCTGTTGTAAATTTCCATTTTTCTCTTATCGTGTCCCTATTGTTTTCCTGCTTCGTCTTGTTGTATGCACTGTGATTGTTGTACCGAGCTTGTTGGTCATAGTACTTGTGCCCATGGCAACACATAGACATATGTGAAAACTGCGGACACTTGTGACATGATCACACCGTTGTGTCCTCAAATTTGGATCCTCCATCGATGCAGGCTATCGTGTTGGTAAATCTGGAACTGGATTTTCAAAGTTCATTTGGATCTGAAATTAATTGGATCCAGATGGATCGGACTCCGTTGGACATGGACATTAGCTGCACATTAGGCTAGCGATGGCGACGAGGACAAGGCATGTGGTTTTTCTCTTGTGCATACACGGAAGGAAACCTGCTGCATGAAATGCTATTCGAGAGCCTATTTGACTTGCAGGATTCTGAAAACAATTAAAGAAAAACATACATTTGGTTGCACCACAGAAAATCTACATAAACTTTCTTAAAGGTTAAAGTGGATGCGGTAGTTTTCCTAGAAACAAAACAAATTATCATAGGTTCGACTTGCAAAATTTTCCTTCTGGACTTCCATGTAAAATGGACAATAATAGGAGTAGTTTTGTATGGTTTCCAATTCGTAAATGCTACCCTTACGGACCTTTTGCTACGGAATAAACATACGGAATGACATCGATTGGTGCAAATATTTTTCCCTCCCGTGGATATAGGGCCGTGGTTACTTTCCCTGATCTCCGGGTCATTCTGTAGGTGAAATCCCATAAGAAACCATCCGTAGATGTAGCATTACTCCTTTCAATTATATAGATCAAATAGGACATAGTGAAAGGCAAAGAATCTTCCAAAATCTTGCACTTCCTCCGTCTAAAAAATGTAAGGCGTGCATTATTTTGCATTATCTTTAATGCATGTATTTGACCACTAACATGTACTTCATTTTTTTTACTTTATTTCATTACATTTTTCTCTATTGTATTTTCTGTTACATCTTTTTGCTGCTAGTTTCAACAACCGGTAGAAACATGAAAAAGAAAGAAGTAGACAACTAGTAGTAAACAGGAAACACTCTTGTGGAAATTTACTACTCCTCTCGTCACATATTGGTTTTAGTAACATTTTATATTATGGGTCGGGGGAATAGTTAAGAAGTTTGTAGAAGTCTAAACTGACATAAGACCACAAATTCGTATTTTCCCACTCAACTAGGAATTTAATTTGCTGGAGAGACTTCCTATTATATAGATGTCTCCCAATAGTTTGAGTATTGTTGATTCGTGCACCAACCAGAGGCATGCTCTCACACATATGGCGAACACCTTTTGTTATTATTCTGCTAAAGGAAAAGCTGAGGTCCTGGCCACCATGGTTTGTTCAACGAGTCTTGGCCGTCGATTACCAGTCAAATTAATCGCAACTAGTAGCTAATCTATGATTAGGCGCCGTAGACCGTAGGCCGTATCGATGCATATCTCGCATAATGGGTTGGTAATCGAGCTAAAGAATCCACGGTTAGTGCTAATGGGCATCAGACGAGCACAGAGTTCAAAAAAGGGGAAACGGAGGTAGATTAGGATCGACGCAGAGCATCGATCGATCGATTGCGTCAACGCTAGCGTTTGATCGTGGACCTGCTTCGATGTTTAATTAACCCAAACTGTAGATAGTTTATGTTTGGTGAGTCCCACTGAAAATGATCCATAGTATATCACTCTTCAATTCAAAGTTTGACAGGGCGACTGCCAGGCCGGCCGGCCGAAGAATCTGGCCTGCCGGCGGACAAGACGATGGCTTCTGTAGGAACGACGGATGCTGCCGTGCCGATTTTTCCGGCGGTGGCTTAGCTCGTCGCTGGTGACGAACTTGCAAGTAATACATGTTTTGTCTTGGTCTAGAAGTGGCATCTAACGGATAGAATAGATTCGGTGCACTGCAAGAGATAGACGTCGCCATCTTTTCTCCTTAGTTTGCACGCTCGCCATCGACGACATGGTGACCCGTGCACTCAACACATGGCGAAAACAACCGGCGGTAATGACCCACTTTTCTTCTTCCTTGGAAGCGTCGACTCCTGCAAACAAAGCAACGTGCACAGAACCGAACTCAATTTGGAAATATCGGCCCAACTAGCTCGTTTTCACCTTTTCTAACCATGTTTTCTTCCCTCTAAGATTCTCTAGTTTATGTCTGAACCGTATCCACGAGAACAACATGATCCTGCCTTTTTCTTTCTTTCACAAGACCTATGACTGCCAGCAGAGATGAGAAGAATGCTTCTCTCAAGACCGCCGCGGCGCCGCGTGAGTTTTGACACTGTATTATTCGTGATCTTCTTCAAGTAGCTTTAAGTTCTCAGCAGCTCAGCTATGCATCCTCCAAAAAGAAAAGTTTGCATTTTCCCCGTGAACCAGCGGGAGTCTTACATAAATCTCACTTTCACGCAAAAGGCCCTTGACAACAGAGTCGGAAGCCAGGCAAATTCCCAACTACACGAGGAACCATATCTCCCATCGAATATCAACCAGATCGAGCACACGATTCTTATTTTTGGGACGATGTTATGATAACAACTCAAGACTAGTGGTAGCAGTTAGTTAACGACATAGAAGATAGAACCAGTGCTTGATCTACAAATCTGACGTGTGCAGTGCCAAGGAAGGTGAGGTTGAGTCACGGCGTGATGACTGGCAATGGCGAGCAAATTTAGGGAACCTTCTTTTTCGCCTTGAGACGATCGCCTGCTCCACCACCTAGCTGAACCTGCCAGTTGGTGACATTCGCTGGGCGGTCCAGCCACCATTTGTAAATCTAGAGCCCGTGACCCTTTTTAGAAGACAATGATTTAGCTTTGATTGGAATCATGTACTGTACCAAATATCACCGTATATTTCTCTATGGCCGTTGCAACGGCATAATGTATCGTCGGAGCTTCACATTCATTTTGGGAGCACTCTCTGAGCATCTCTAGCAGTCCACTATATTTTGAGTCCCTAAAAGCATTTTTGGGATTGGACCGGGGTTTACGCTCGTGTAATTTTCTTTTGGATTTGGTTTCGGGACCTCCTATTTGGAAGGGGAGGTAAAAAATGGGGTTCATTTTTTAAGGGTTAGGACCCTTTTAGGTTGTCTAATGGTGAAGTGTTTTTGCAACATTTTGGGGAGCGTGGATGTTTGTTGGGATCGTGAGAGAGTTTTGTGTCTTTAGTGGAGATTCTCTTCTTATTTTCGAGATTGAGTAGAGGGTTTATGCCTCTTCATGTGACCCTAGATATTGGGTGGTGGTGTTGCTAGCCAACTATTTCTTCGCGGCCTCTCTTAAGGACCCTTTGTTTAATTGACAAAGGGTGTTTTGAAAGTCACATCAAGGTGATATTTGCAAGTAAAGTTCACACTCGACTCTTTCATATTTAGAATGCACACAACCGCAAAGTAAAAACACAAAAAGGAAGACAAACTACATAGTCATGTATGACTAATATGAAACCTAAGGGGTGGATGACCAATCTACGGAGTGCGTACATCAAAGTAAATGAATTTTTACTACCAAACAGCATATTATTTCTACATAGCGACCAAATCAAAAATACATCTTCCACCTGAATGAGGCTTCTAAACTTGGTATCAGTGCTCTAGAAGTAAATGCCAAAAATATTCTCAACACTACAAGTTGCGTACGAGTTGAAGCCATCTGATGACTAAATACTCCTTCTCCATCTAATCGAATGACGAAACGTCACTACTAGAAATCCCCATATTTCCGACGGTAGAATTTAATAACCGACGGGCCGTCGGTTAATATGCTAATAGCCGACGGTGGCCATAATGGCCGACGGTCTACAAAAAACTCTCGGGTATTAGGACCAATAGCTGACGGTGTAGTACATTTTTCGACGGTGTAAACAAAACTCTCAGCTATGTGCATCAATAACCGACGGACATTTAGAACTCTCGGTTATTACTGCAGATACCCGACGGGAAATATCAATAACCGACGGTTGAAGTTGACACTCGGCGATATGTTTCAGTTGACCAATCTTTTACATTAACATTTAAATGGTGTACGTTCCACGTGAAAAAAGTTGGGAGTATTTTGGGTTTTTTCGATGGTGGTATTCCGTGAAGTATTGAAATCAACGAATTTTTTGATCGGGCGCGTCATTTTGGGCAAAGGCGCGCGCAAGATATTTCTTTTCCACAAAGCGAGAATGTTTCAGGCCCAAACTACGCGCGCGCCAGACAAAATTTTCCTAAGGAGTGGTAGAAAAACCGCCCGGCCACCCACCACCACCACATCCTGCAATAAAAATCCCACCTTCCTCGGTTCCTCCTAAACCTATCCCAAGTGCTCCAACCTCCAAGCGGGTGCCGCCGCCGCCATCTGCCCTAGTCGCGCGCATCCTCCTTCCCAACGACCCCCTCCCCTCTGAGACGCGGCCGTCCAGTACCGGAAGGAGGAGAGGATCCCTAGCCGCCGCCCATGGATCGGGATGAGGCGCGCGGGGATTTGTCCTTTCTGCCTCCGTCGCCGCCGCCTGGAGTCGGTCCTCTCTGCCGCCGCCGCCGTCGCCGCCTGGAGTTGGTCCTCTCTGCCGCCGCCTGGAGTCGTTCCTCTCTGCCGCCGCGCCGCCTGTAGTCGATCTTGTCCGTCGCAGCGACTCGCTTTCTCTGGTCACCACCGCCGAATCCCCCCGGCACCAGCCCTCCTCTCGGCGGCAAGGTCGAACAGTAGCGCTCGAGAAGGACCAGCAGGTATCTTTGTCGGCTTGCCTTCATCTATTCACTCCATACCTCTTCTCAGAATACGATGTTTGGTTTCTAGCTTGCACTTTATTTTGTAGGTTAAAATCTGCACTTAGTATCTTCTCCTATTAATTGAAAATGATTCAGGAGATGAAGAAGCTGCGGATGTATTCAACCGAAAGTGACCTAAACTATCTTGATTAAGGTGAACCTGCTCTCAGATTATACTACTCCGTACTATTTTTTACATGAACTCAGATTATGTAAAACATCCTGTAGTGCTTAGATTTTGCAGAAAGAGATTTGTATATGCGTGTTTATGTGTATCTTCTCTGCAGGCTCTAGATAGTATTTGGAGATCATCATGTAGTACTCACATTGTGTAGAAATGTAACTAGTTGTAATGATAGGAGCAACACATAACTTGCAATTTGAACCTGTTTGATCTTGTGGTTCCCACGTTCCCTTTCCTGCCATGAATATCTGTATATGATTTTTTATACTTGCATCCTCAAATATGTGAATGTTCTTGACGCGAATGTTGTGTTTTATACAATCCTGAACATTTTTATAGAGTTGAGAGCTTGTGCAACACCAATCCTATTCTCTATATCTGTGCATACTTTTTGTGAGAGATAATGTCATAATGATGTTCTGTAGCTCGCAGTTGAAGTTTCATTATATATCCGCAGCTTGGATGCTGAAACTGAAATACCTAATATAACTTGTTTTCTCTTCTGTTGTACCATTAAATGTTTAAAGTATACCTTCTTTATTGGATTACATGACAGAATGAATACTTATTTGGTAATTTTGTAGTCAATGGCTGAGACAAAATACTGGACTTGGATGCTTTTATCCAGTCACCTATCATCGTAAGTTTAACACATTCTTTTTTGAATGAAGTTTAACACATCCTGTTTTTAGACTAGCAGCTATCATGATTTATATTAAGTAAATTTCTTATGCACATCTCAGACCTGCTATTTGATTTATCTTGTGTTAATTATAGGCCACGTCAAACGCTGAAGTTGGATTAGCAACAGGTTGAGACGCCTCTAATCGACATGAAACCGAACCAGTAAGTTTGCTGCTCAGTCTTATATCAGTAATCAGTCAGTTTCTTTAAGATTATAATTGGCTGGTGTTGTGGTGTCAAACTAGAAATTTTGTGTTCTGTGATTCTTTTGTCAAAATGTAAGCTGAGTGATAGCAGTATCTGTCTTGATTACAACAATATCTATTGGTTCGTATATGTTTATGATTCTTGTTTTCATCTTTTTTTACAGGTAATTTTGTACTCTCTTAGGAATTGGAAGCAATGTTTGAGGTCGTCCCAATGATGAGAACAGTTACTCTGGTGATGAGCAGTCTATCAACGTAGAGTAGAAAATACTTCATAGCATCATTCAACCAAGTGAAGTTTTATGTTTTCGGACCAGTTGTCTTCTGTAAAATATTTACGTTCAATGTGATCTGGATTGCAACTTTTGCCCAGTTTGTGCCTTTGTCCAGTTTGTGATACATCATGAGACTGCTATATATAATTCCATCAACAATTATAGAAATGGATGTTCTTTATGGAGCACTCAACAATAATAATCTGACCGTGTGAGGTGTGGGCAGCGTCAACTATGGCAACTATTAGTAGTTGTCTGGTTAGGCTCGTTGGTTATTGCGCTTTTTGACGGTGCCAGGTGCCCTCTCGGATATAATAATATTTGTTGACCATGTTAATGCTGACGGGAAAAACTAACTGTCGGTATGTACATGACCGACGGGGAACGGTCGGCTAAAACTGTCGTTGAGGCATGGTGATGCAGCTGTTGACCATAACATAGCTGACAGTTCACTGTCGGTTATTCACCGTTGGTAAAGATAATATCCGACAGTACCGTCGGATATAAGAGTAATGGCCGACCGAGCTTCACCGACAGCAGATAACCGACGGTACACCGTCGGATATAGTCTTAACCGACGGTAAACTTAAATATCCGACGGTAATTCAACCCTCGGCTATATTGGGATATCTAGTAGTGCGTATGCCTTCCCATAAAAACTAAGTGCAACATATAGAGCCAAATTTATTGTATACCACAAACAAATGATTGTGCCATATTTATCATTAGATATTAACTACAATTTGTCTATGCCGTCCGGTTGACATGCCTTTAGGTTTACCCCCCAAAAAATCCTACCTTAATGGAGGTGTGTTAAGGCACGCGGAATATGACATTTAAAGATTGGAAACACCTTGTCTACACATTCTCTTTCACCGCCCAAACATATGAAAATCATGGCCTAAAAATAATTCTTTTATGCTATATATTAATTGGTACAGAGGAAATTTTTGTAAACTAAGATGACATAGAGAGGATTACATTACAAGTTCAACATATGAGAAAAACAAGTTATTTTACACACTTATCTGAGCCTTACTGACAAGAGCTGTTATATAAATGACATAAGAGAAATTAGAACCTCTATCAAATAATATGAAGTAGGAAATACGATCTTCCTAATTTGACTCTCGGGAGCACATAAGCCTGGATAAATAATTTATAAAAACGACCCTTTTTACAATGTATATGTCATGTCTTCTATGTGCATGCAAAGTTTCACAAATAAAAAAAATCCGTTATTTCGTTAGATAATAAACTACGTGATTTAAAACCCAACTTTTGGAGCATCAAAACAAATTTCATTTCATAAATGCCATAAAACTAATGTTTTTTTCAAATGTACAATTACGACATGGACATACACATGTTTGTGTTTTTTTAATTTTTTGTTAACATTACAAACATCCCAAATGTGAAGTAATAAAGTTTAGGAAAAAACGATTTCTTATGTCAAAGTTATGTCATCAGCAAAAAAAAAAAAAAACAGTGATAGAGAAAGCTATTCTTGAAGCATCGTTTTTGGTGGACAAGCCACAAAACTTATGTTTTGTCCATGAAAAATTACATTTATACTTTGTGTTTTCTTTGACATTAGAAACATCATTTCACACGGGAGTGCATGCTCTTGGAAGCCGGTTTGAATATCCGATCTTGGTGGCACAGGCAGAGCTTCATGGGGGCCAACATGGGCCATGGCCCCCCCAACTTAATTAAAATTTGCATATTAGTACTATATATTTATCACTTTTGACCATATAAAACACAAAATACTTAAATCTGGCCCACTCAGCTCTTATCTTATCTGTTTTGGCCCCTCCTAATATGTTGGTCAAGCTCCGCCACTGCTTGGTGGTATACTGAGCTCATATCAATGCCATGCAGGAAGCTCTCTCCTTCTCTGAGAAAGCACATTGTTACCCACAATCTCAATTAATCAGCTCAACGGCCACTAATCACGTGATATTCTAACAAGCACATGCTGCCATTTATAATACAACAAGCATTGCAAGTTGCTAGTTAAATGGTATGGCTAGATGTGGACACAATTTATTTTCTCATTGCTAGAGAAGATAATGACGTAAGGTGATGCTTCATTGCTGACGATGGGTGGATGGATGGATGAAGTATAGAATTGGTTATCTCTTGTATGGTCGGATGGGACCAATAGTGCATTTTGTTCAGAGCCAAAATGGGACATAATTGAACACCACGTGACATTTTTTTTTCCAAAGCGAAACAGAGTATTCATTGGTTAAAAAATAGAAGATTTTATTTGTAGAA
The DNA here is from genome assembly GCA_947311845.1 of Poa pratensis. Lineage (NCBI taxonomy): Eukaryota > Viridiplantae > Streptophyta > Magnoliopsida > Poales > Poaceae > Poa > Poa pratensis. The sequence continues at coordinate 60,168,999 of CAMZMU010000096.1, read as the reverse complement.
CTAAGAGATCAGTCTAATTAATAAGAGGAAAGCAAATAAAAACCGCACAAACAAAGCCACTCACAAGAGATTACCACCGTCCACCACAACATCGCAAGAACACACAAACTTAACAGGTGCCACAATCCATCACCCGTGCCGGGGCTGCAAGTCACCATCTCAAACAGAAACAAAACTAGACGGAAAAAGATGGACAATAATACAATATCGACAGATCAGTATCTAGTTCATCACAAACAGATCAGACAGAGAGAACCAAGGCGATGAGCGTTCAGTCAGGGCGCGTTTGGTAGCCTGCAGCCAGCCGGGCCAGGCCCGCTGGCTACAGAAACAGGTTGCCTGTTTGCTTGTCTGCAGCCCAAAACTTGCATAGCGCGCTTCTTAAAGCACCCTCGAGCAAGGCCCAGTGGGAACGGCTGAATCGGCCGTTTCCAGGGAGCCATGCCCGTTCCTCTTCTCTCTCTTCTCCTCTCGTGCAAATTCCCCATCCCGCCTGCAGCCGCGGCGCTCGATTGGAGATGGCGGGAGCTCGCGTGGTGCAGCCGAAAACTCGGCGGGAGAGTTTGCGTCACCTCCCGCGCAAAACCCTCCCCTATATACACCCTCTACTCTCACCGCTGGTCGGAGTCCACCATTTTTATCAGTTCGAGGTCTTCGGTCGGAGTCGGAGCTCGCAGGTAATCGGCGGCGGCAGTCTTCATCGGCAGGCAGTAGCGGAGCGACGGCGGCACCCTCGTCGGCACGGAGTGACCTCGTCTTCGTTCGTCCGCATCCATGGCTGTAAGTTCCGAAACCCTGGCTACCATAGTGTTCATGCATGTAGTATGTTCTAGATCTGAGCTGTGTTTGAGGTCTGCTCTGATGTCTGTATGATCCATGCTTGTAGCTAAGGAGCTAGGATGTGTAGATCTGTTAGATTCCATCTAGGTTCTCACATGTGGCCATGCTCTCTAGATCTGTTAACTTCGATGTCACTTCATTAGTTCATACACATGCTTGTCTTCGATGTCACTTCATTAGTTCATACACATGGTAGGCTCATAAGGTGCGTTATCGTGGTCGATGTAGGAGATGAAGAGCGAGGATTTTAGTATGTCACTTGTACCAATTGGGGACTCCCAAATCCCATCCTCGTATGTCGAGGACTCTCAGCCCATGATGGACTTCGGCATGCCCGACAGCACGTACGTGATGTGCACGACGTTGTAGGCTCGTTAGCTACGACGTTGAACCAGCAGATTGCGAAGAACAAGGCCCAGGCCAAAGAAACCATGAAATGGCTCCCTTTCATGTCAACCTTCGTGTTCAAGCACATGACCACTCTCATCAGGACAGGGGTTAGGACAGACAAGGGTTTCAAAGAAGTGCATCTGAAATCTTGTGCTAAGGCTCTCTTTGCCCACTGTGGGGCAGAGGTGACCTCAACTCAGGTGTACAACCACCTGAGGAAGTGGAGGCTGAGGTGGGTATAGGTGAGCAAGCTCAGAGATTTGAGCGGCGCTCAGTGGTGTGAGGAGACCCACACCATCATCCTGGAGGACGCACACTACACGGGCCACATCATGGTGAGCACCTGTGTACTAACAATGGGTTCTTTTCAAACTTGTACTAACAGTGGGTTCTTTTCAAACTTGCACTAACCATCCTGCTCTAACACACTCATCTTCCAATCGTAGGATCACCCCAAAGATGCTGAGTTTCTTAACAAGCCTATTCTGAACTACCCACAGATGCAAACGATCTTCTCCTTTGGTTTGGCCACCGGCAAGTTTGTCATGGGGTCAGGTAATCCCCTTGGCACTCCTCAGCCGGAGGATGCCGACACGCAGGAGTCTGACACCGTGATCCTTGATGGTCCTCCGGGCAGGAAGGGGGATACACCCAGCCACGCCCATGGACTGAAGAGGAAGAGAGGTGCCCTTGCTGAGGAGGAGATCCAGGCCTTTGCCAGCATGACTGAAGCTGTGAAGGAGGTTGCCCAGGCCATTAGGGAGAGCAAGCCGACGGACATGCACCCTGACATGTACAATGTCGTCATGGACTCTGTTGGGTTCACTGAGGAGGCTCTGATGGTGGCTCTCGGCCACCTCGTCGACCACAAGGCACAGGGTGTCAACTTCGTCGGCATGGCAGAGCAGCACAGGACCCTCTGGCTGAGGAACTTCATGGGCAAGTACTACAACGAGTGATCTCGCACTGTCGAGGTGGGGAGGGGTGGCAGCAGCAGATGCATGAAGAAGTTGAACTGATGATGTCGATGTATATATTGGCTTAGCTAGGGCTTACAAACTACTCTTATGGCATGTATATTTTGATGAGGTGGTATATACTAACCCCTCAGATGATGGTGAACTTGTTGGTGGTGCTGGTGGTAGGATGACACCCACTTTTTGATGTGATGGTAGGTGTAACACCATAGGTGTAGGATGAACTTGTGATTCTACTTTTGTAAGTATCATGCATGCTGCAGTAGTTCTATGTTAGAGACGTGTTCTTAAGCTTCTGTTGATATTGTTCATGTGTCTAGTTATGATGATATGATCTATCCCTTCATCCTTGTGTCCTTTACAGATGAACTGGTACGTTGTGTACAGGGGAAGGATTCCAGGAGTGTACAATTCTTGGCGGAGCTGCCAAGAACAGGTGGCAGGGTTCTCCAACAATAGCTATCAAGGGTTCGAGACTTTGCAAGAGGCTCAGGCGAACTACATGAACTATCTGAACACCACCCCCCTTGGAGATCATGACCTGATAGAACATCAGGTCATTACTCAGACCATACCCAACGTGGATAATCAAGTGGTAGGTTCTAGGATGAAGGACTTCATAATCATCGTCCTAGTTGTGGTGATTGTGAAACTCCTTCTGTTCTAGTGTATGATCATCGTGTATGATCATTGTAGTAGTGTATGATCATGGCATGGTAATCTCACCATGTTTGAACTGTGGTAACCGTAGCAGGCTGCTTGCAAGCAACCAAACAATGCCCCTTTGTTTAATCGCAGTCGAAGAGCCCAGATTAGATCGAACCAAACAAAGGGCTTATGTTTTGTCATCCCATGCGACTAACTCAGCTGCAGGCTATCTAACATGAGCATCATTTTAGCTCCCGGCCGTTTTTCCGTGGCCATACTCTCCAGGGCATGCCCTCAACAAAACGAGATGGGGATGCAGCCTACCAAACGCGCCCCCACTAATCAATCATTCCTCCTCCGCCACCGAAGCGGCTGTCCCCCACGCCCGACGACCGACGACTCGTTGACTCGCCGGCGAGCACCTTTTCACACGTATATCAGCCTTGCTCCACTCGTCACTCCCATCCCACCTCAGCTCACTACCTCACCTCACCGCCGACGAAAAAATAATGTCGAGCACCTATCCACCCTCCCCCTTGTACTCCTCCTCTGCGTCCTCCTGCTCGCCGCCCAATCCACCTCCCAGCCCCAGCCCACCTCCGGCGACCAGGCCACCCTCCTGGCCATCAAGAAGGACTGGGGAAACCCGCCGCAGCTCGCGTCGTGGGACCCCGTCGCCCACGCCGACCACTGCAGAAACTGGACCGGCGTCGCCTGCGAGGGCGCTGCCGGCACCGTGACGGGGATATCCTTGCCGAGCCTGAACATTACCGGCGGGGTGCCAGCGTCCGTGTGCGACCTGAAGAGTCTGACCCGCCTCGACCTCTCCTACAACAACCTCACCGGCAGCTTCCCCGGCGCGGCGGCGCTCTACGCTTGCTCCAAGCTCCGGTTCCTCGACCTCTCCAATAACCACTTCGACGGGGTCCTTCCCGATGACATCGGCGACCTGTTGCCGGCGATGGAGCACCTTAACCTGTCGACCAACAACTTCAGTGGCGCCGTGCCGGCGGCCGTGGCCGGGCTGTCGGCGCTGAGGTCGCTTCTCCTCGACACCAACCAGTTCACCGGGCGTACCCGGCGGCCAATATAAGCAAGCTCGCCGGGCTCGAACGGCTGACTCTCGCGGAAAATCCGTTCGCGCCGGCGCCGGCACCTCCCGAATTCGCCAGGCTGACCAACCTGAGCTACCTCTGGATGTCCGGCATGAGCATGACCGGCGAGATCCCGGAGGCGTACTCCAGCCTAACGAAGCTCACGCTGATCTCCATGACGAAGAACAAGCTCACCGGCGAGATCCCGGCGTGGGTCTGGAAGCACGAGAAGCTCGAGTATCTGTACTTGTTCACCAATGAACTCACCGGCGAGCTGCCGCGCAAGATCACGGCGGTGAATTTGATAGAGCTCGATGTGTCAACGAACCAGCTTACTGGAGAAATATCGGAAGACATCGGTAACCTCAAGAACCTGAGTTTGTTGTTTCTGTACACCAACCAGCTCACCGGCCCCATTCCGGCAAGCATTGCGATGCTCCCCAAACTCAGGGACATCAGGATATTTGGCAACAAGCTTTCCGGCGAGCTCCCGTCAGAGCTCGGGAAGCATTCGCCGCTGGGGAACCTTGAGGTGTGCAACAACAATCTCTCTGGCCCGCTCCCAGAGTCTCTTTGCGCCAATGGGAGCCTTTACGACATCGTCGCCTTCAACAACAGCTTCTCCGGCGAGCTGCCGAAGAACCTTGGCGACTGTCGCCTGCTGAACAACCTCATGCTCTACAACAACCGCTTCTCAGGCAAGTTCCCGCGAACATATGGTCATTTCCACAGTTGACCACCGTGATGATACACAACAATGATTTCACCGGGGTTCTGCCAACCACGATACCTGAGAACATCTCGAGGATCGAGATGGGAACAACATGTTTTCTGGCTCCTTCCCAGCGTCGGCAACTGGGCTGCGCGTGTTCAAGGCGGAGAACAACCTGCTCTCCGGCGAGCTACCGGCCAACATGAGCAAGTTTGCCAACCTTACTGATTTGTTACTGTCAGGCAACCAGCTGACTGGTTCCATACCGACAACAGTCAACTTGCTACAGAAGCTCAATTCACTCAACCTGAGTGATAATCGGATGTCTGGCGCAATACCACCTTCAAGCATCGGGTTGCTTCCATCCCTGACTCTCCTTGATTTATCCGGCAATGAACTCACCGGTGACATACCGCCAGACTTCAGCAATGTGAACTTCAATGTGCTCAACCTGTCGTCAAACCAGCTCACCGGAGAGGTACCGCTCTCGCTGCAGAGCGCGGCATACGAAACCAGCTTCCTCGGCAATCGTGGTCTCTGTGCTAGGAAACACTCAGGGATAAACCTCCCTACCTGCGGAAAGGTTCGTGACGAGCTCTCGATGGGCTTGATCATCCTCTTCTCCATGCTAGCCGGCATTATCCTCGTCGGCTGTGTGGGCATCGCATGCCTGCTCTTCCGGCGACGGAAGGAGAGGCAAGACGTGACCGACTGGAGGATGACACCGTTCACCCATCTGGGATTCACCGAGTCTGATGTGCTCAACAACATCCGTGAAGAGAATGTGATCGGTAGCGGCGGATCAGGGAAGGTGTATCGCATCCACCTCCCTTCCCATGGCGGTGGCGGTGACGAGGAGCACGGTGGTGACAGGATGGTGGCTGTCAAGAAGATATGGAACACGCGGAAGATGGACGCGAAGCTTGACAAGGAGTTTGAGTCGGAGGTGAAGGTGCTGGGCAATATCCGGCACAACAACATCGTCAAGCTGCTGTGCTGCATCTCCAGTACCGATTCAAAGCTGCTCGTCTGCGAGTACATGGAGAACGGAAGCCTCGACCGCTGGCTGCACCATCGTGAGCGCGAGGGCGCGCCCGCGCCGCTGGACTGGCCGACGAGGCTGGCCATTGCAATTGATTCCGCCAAGGGACTCAGCTACATGCACCACGACTGCGCGCAGTCCATCGTGCACCGGGATGTCAAGTCCAGCAACATTTTGCTTGACCCGGAGTTCCATGCCAAGATCGCCGACTTCGGGCTTGCCAGGATGCTTGTCAAGTCGGGAGAGCCAGAGTCCGTGTCAGCCATCGGTGGCACGTTTGGGTACATGGCTCCAGGTGAGAATCTCAAATTCAGTTCTCGATTAAGTTTGTCATCTTTCAACTTAACTGGAGTTCTAATATTTCGGGGTGAACTTGTGCAGAGTATGGTTACAGTCAAAGGGTGAACGAGAAGGTTGATGTGTACAGTTTTGGTGTGGTTCTGCTGGAGCTGACAACCGGCAAGGTGGCGAACGACGGTGGCGCTGATTTCTGCCTGGCAGAGTGGGCGTGGCGTCGGTACCAGCAAGGCCCTCCGTTCAATGACGTCGTCGACGAGCACATCTGTGACCCGGCCTACTTGCCAGACGTGCTGGCAGTCTTCACCCTCGGCGTGATCTGCACAGGGGAGAACCCGCCTTCGAGACCGTCCATGAAGGAGGTCATGCACCACCTCATTCGGTGCAACCGGATGTCCGCCGAGGCGCAGGTGTGCCAGCTTGACTACTGCGATGGTGACGCGCCGCTTCTGGAGGTGAAGAAGGGCAGCAGGAGGAGGGATGTCTCGGACTCCGGCAGGTGGGATGATGACGGCGAGGACAGCGGGAACTTTGTGGTGCACGCGGTTTAGAAGAGCCATGGAGAGCAGTTCAGGTGCACACTAGCACTAAAGAGTGCGTAGCGCGCTGTCAGTTAGCTAAAGCTCGTCCATGGAGAATTAGAAGATCTCGAGCAGTAGCAGTAGTACAATAGCTATGCATCTTGAATGTAGCTGTAGTGCAGTACATCTCGGTAAACGAAGGATATAATCATGTAACTGTATTATACTAGTGTTGCATCATAAATCATAATAAGCCGATGCCCGGAAAGGCCAGAACGCAAGTTCTTGGGGTTATCTGGATCGGCTCGCTTGTTTGGTTGAACTGACCGCCGGTGCATGTATCTTCTTTGGCTGCAAGCCTGAAACTTGAAGCCGATGGCAGCCAAATTCTCCACTCAGCTAACACTGGTAGATACAAAATTCAGAGTTGCATCCGGGATGTCTGAACCTTTGGGCACTTTTTTTTTTTTTTAGAGATAAAGGGCCTCGCCCCGGTTCCATTAACATAGAAACCACCATACAGTCAGAGTTTTGTAGCTCCCGGGAAGCTGCCATACGCACGCTCCAGGAAATTATTACAGCCCAGTAAAAAGAAGCCTATCTACGACAGTGCCACCATATTACAGGACTCATAACAGTTTTGATAGATGTTGAAGCGAACTGAAGGGTCTAGCCTGGCATATCACTAACAGGGGTTCTTCACAGATCAACCACACGAAGTAGATGACCATCCTGGATCAGCTTCAGCGAGTTCTCTCTCAGATGTGCATCCAGCCCTTCAATTGTGCACTTCCATTCATTCTCGTTGACGAGGCGAGCGTCATCAGTAGCAACCAGTTCAGCACCAGTGAGCTTCTGCAGGTTTAACCAGGATCCCAGGATAACTGTGGAGGTGCCTGAGCTAGATGCTCCATGGCTTTCCCCACATCCAAGATCTTCTCTCTTCCTCTTCCCATGACCATGATGCTCCATTGAGCAAGATTGTAGGCAGCTTTTCTCCAGATTACCTGAAGACCAAGCCAAACATCATGGTTAAAGAAACTACTGTTTCTTGTTAGCCACAATGCCCACAAGACAGCAGCATGGACAACATTTTCCACCAACATCTGTTTATTCGACCACATACTAGTGATTTTATTAACAGTACAAGTGTCTCTATCCATACCCAGAATACCATGGACATTAGCCATATCTCTCTAGCTACTACACAGTCACAAAACAGATGATCAATTGTTTCTTCCTCATTACAGAAGAGGCAGGTTAAATCATTTATGTTCTGTCTTTTAACAAGATTATCTCTAGTGAGCAACTTGTTGTGTGACACTAGCCAGAGAAAAATTGAATTTTTGGAGGTACCTTGACCTCCCAAACCGAGGCAATATTTACAGGAGTAATTCCTCTAAAATTCACCACAGCATAAAAGGATTTAACAGAATACACATGCTTCTGATCTAACTTCCACAGGAGGCAATCATCTTCATCACTAATGTGCAAAGATTGTGCAATTTGTAAGATTTCAAACCACTGTTGCAAAAGTCTATGATCGAAACATCTCCTAAAAGTGACTTTTAACTGTTCACCATCCCAAATCTCAGAGATGGTGGCAGTTTTCTCATTAACCAGGACATACAGCTCCCAATATTGGACAGCTAAACTAGAAGGACCAAACCATTGGTCCTCCCAGAACCTAATTTTTCTACCATTTCCAACTTTCCATTGATATCCCATTTTTGCTGCTTGGGCTGCCCATAACACTCCTTTCCAGAAGGGGGAGACTCCATTGGTACTACAGCAGAAAATATTAGGATCATTTACCCTATATTTATGGTCAATGATCTGCTTCCACAGTTTATGGCCATCCAAGTGATATCTTTTCACCCAAGAGGCTAATAGGCAAAGATTTAAGTCTGCTAGGTTAGGTATCCCTAAACCCCCAAACTCTTTCTTCTGCGATACTAGCCCCCAGTTGGCTAAGTGATACTTGAAGTGTCCCTCATAATTATCCCACAAACAATGCGCCATCTGTGAGTTAATTAGAGCTATTGCCCACTTGGGAAACTTAATCACACTCATGAGGTAGACTGGGATGCTAGCTAGTACACTTCTAACAAGTTCTAGCTTGGCAGCATGAGAGAGTAACTTCCCTCTCCATCCCCCAGCCTGTCCCAGAATTTTATCCACCAAAGGTTGTAGATCCTCCTTCCTAAGCTTTTTATAGTGCAAAGGCACTCCTAAATACTTTAAGGGGAAATCACCTAGCTTACAACTTAGGATTTGAGCTACCACTCGAGCTTGATCCTCCTCTACATTAATACTTTAAGGGGAAATCACCTTTGGGCACTTTTTGGAATGTAGCTAGTTCATTCAGGAAACAAGCGAGAGAGCCCGGTCTTTGGGAAGGCCAGTGAATGGGCGGCTTGGACCAGCATAGATACGGGAAGCAAAATCGTGTTGTGATTGGCGATGACTGTCACACGGCGCCGTTCCTTTCAGAGTGGGAAGGTTTGGCCTGCAAAGCACTAGGAACAAATCTGGTGGCCCTCACGAACGACTGGGCGTGCGGTGGAAAATGCAGCGGCGACCGTGTCGTCAAACTGCTTTGGATCATCCTGCATTGGCCGCCTGAGTTGCAGTACATTTAGGATTCTATATGGTTTAGTTGCCATCCAAACTGTTTTCTGTAATGTGGAAAATAATATCTCCACTGGTGCTGTCAGTTAAATTCAAGGGAGGTGGAGACTTGGCAATAACAAAGGACAAGGTTAATACCTTGGTGGGTCGTGGATGGGGATATTTGGATATGTAATTGGAAAATCTGATGTCCAAAATGATCACTCAAGGACCTAATTTGAATTAATGCCAGAAGAAAAGAAAACTAGTTTGGCAATCTTTTTGTGCTGGAAGAATCAACTCACCAATGAATCTGAAGATATATAAAAATAAAATTAGAACTATCTGGTCGGGTATTCAGGTGAAGGTGCTTTATGCTGGAGCATTTCATAGCTCATATTTATCTACAAACCGAGAAGTGCCCAACAATTGTCCAGTGAATTTTCCTTTTCCATTGACATAAACAGTATCCCACACGATACCTTATCAGAGATAAAAGGATGTACCAAAACCCAGCAGTCTTCACATAATCGTGAATGAAGTGGAAGAAACTTATGTCGGCTTGAGCTTGATGCATCAGCAAGCCTGGAACCACAGAAGGTAAATGATATGCTTTAGTCAATTCATGCATAGTGAGTTGCATTAATTTTCTGAAATCTTAAGTATGATCAGGAAAAATTGGCAACAACTAACAACAATCGGAAACAATGTCAAGTGGGCAAAGTACCTTCTGGAGTAAGAACACCTCTTTCGAATTCTAGCTTATGCATATTAAACAGACCAAACGGTACTCAACCTAAGTAAGAATAAGAACAATAGCTGGAATCTAAGCATACATATATATTGCTGGTCGCATAGACTCCCAGGATTTTTTTTGAGAATACACAGGAGATTTTCGTATCTTTGTACTCCCTCCGTTCGGAAAAGGATGTCTTAGATATATCTACATTTGGATGTATGTGGACATGTTTTTGTGTACACATACATCCAAATCTAGATATATCTAAGACATCCTTTTCCGAACGGAGGGAGTATTAAACTTATAGGAGACAGGAACATAGTCGATTACACGCCTACAAAGGACAGGTAGATAAGACCACATCACCGGCGCCGCCATTTTGGGCGGAGGCTGCTACGGCATCAGCTACTCTACATCTCGGGTTGGTCCATGACTCGACGTCTACAAGCAATCCAGCATCACCACTCGTCAGCTGCGGCATCAGTAACACTCCCTACGAGGCACGCCTTGTCGTCAAACACCCTTGTGTTGCGTTCTAGCCAGAGCGCCCATCAGCGAATTGGCCGCTCTCCGAGCAGAGGGCTGCATCGTATCGACCGCCTCTGGCCACCAATCCTTGAGGTAGGTTTGGGGAAATTTAATTAGATAAGTAACAGATTCATGAACTGGCAGTCTGAACTTAAAGGTGTATTTATAGGCCGAGTACTTCACATGACTCTTTGAAACGAAGGCAAAAGTTTTGCCTTTTATATTAATATAGATATAGAAGGAGCAAACACAGCACGGCCAAGGCCAAAGTAAACACTACTACTAGAAAGCAGTAACAAAGGGGGGGTGGAAAACAAGCGCCCCCTCAACCTATACCATCGACTCTCTCAGAAAGGAAGATCGTCATTCCTTCAAACCGCCGTTAGCTCCGCCAACTTCCTTGCACCTGCAATGATCCAGTTCCTTCCCTCGTCTTTGATGCGCTGACAAAGCACCGCTGGCATAGAGAATTTGTTGTTGAAAATACGAGCATTGCGCTCCTTCCAAATCTCCCAAGTGATGAGAATGATCGCCGTCTTGAGACCCTTGCGAGAAACCGAAGTCGTCTCGGAGATGGCCTGCCATTAATCACGCACCGAAGCCCTGGGCGTGCCTAAATCATCCATCAGACTTGGACACTTGAACCAAGCCGCGGCCTCGCCCCATATCCGTCTAGAGTACCGGCACTCAAACAGGAGGTGCCTGGCCGTCAAGCTGGCAAGTGGGATGGTGAGGCCACCCCCTGATAGCGAGACGATCGGAGGTCCAAAGCCTGTTTTGCACCGCCAGCCAGGCGAAGAAGGAGCACTTGGGAGGGGCCCAAGTCTTCCATACGATGTTCACAAAGGAGCAAGGATTGGCGCCGATGAACTGGGCCATATAGGCCGACTTTGTTGAGTAGTTTCCATTGCTAGTCAGGGTCCATGTGATAGTGTCGGCCGTTCCCGGCGTGAGGGTCAGCACCTGAATTAGATTCAGAGGTGGAGATACTGGGAGATATGCTCAGTCGTGAAGTTGTCCACCGAAAGGTCAGAAATCCAGTTGAAATTCAGCAGGGCATCAGACACACGCCTATTCTTATGGCGAGAAGCCGCAAAGAGATCCGGAGCAAGGGACCTAGGAGAGAGGCCGTCCAGCCAAGACGAGCCCCAAAAAGAAGCCTTGTGCCCATCCCCCACGGTGACCTTAGTAGCCGCATTGAACATACTCCTGTCCATATCATCATTTGGCGTTTCAGATCCCACCCAAGGCTTATCTTCAGCAGTCAATTCATACCAAAGCCAGCGCAGACTGAGCGCCCTAGAAAACTTCTCCAAGTTGAGGATCCCCAGGCCACCAAACTGCTTGGGGCGGCAGACCTTGTCCCAACTGACCTTGCATTTTCCCCCGCTCACAGTTTCGCTATTATTCCAAAGCATACCGCGACATAGCTTATCAAAAGCCTTGAGAGTTCGCTTGTCGGTCCGGATGGCCGTCAGCAGGAAAATCGGAGGTGAAGACAGGACGGATTTGACCAAGGCCGAACAACCCGCCCTCTTCAAGAACTTTCCCTTCCAAGGCTGAAGGCGAGAAGCGATCTTGTCGATGTAAGGCTGCAGATCAACGCGGCGAAGCCTACCCAGGGAAAGTGACAGTCCCAGGTACTTGATGGGGAACTGCGTGACTGAGGCAGGGAAGTCAGCGAGGATCCCCTGGAGGTTTAGCTCATAGCAGCGAATCGGGAAGATAGAGCTCCTGGCAACATTTGTGGACATTCCCGTAACAGCGCCAAAATTTTGCAGGGTAGTGGCCCGATTGGAGATGTCATCAGCGGAGGGGACCAGGAAAATAGCAGCATCGTTGGCATAGAGGGAAACGCGCAGAGTCGCCATCCTATCTGGAATGGGCTGCAATAGTCCCGTATCAGTGGCCGGCTCGAGGGTTCTGCTCAGACGATCAATGCCGATGTCGAAGAGGAGAGGAGACAGGGGGTCTCCCTGCCTAAGACCCCGACCATGAAGAATCTTCAATCCAGGGGATCCATCAAGGAGTATGCGCGAGGAAGCCATCGAGAAAAGGATGACCATCTAGGCCCGCCACCTTGGCGGGAACCCACGGAGCTGCATGATGTCAAGGAGGTAGTCCCAGCGCATAGAATCGAAAGCTTTTGCAATATCCAGCTTCAGAAGCAGCATCGGAGTGTGGTTTCTGTGCAACCGCCTAGCCGTGTTCCGCACGTACATGAAGTTTTCGTGTATGCTTCTAGTCTTGATGAAAGCACCCTGGTAATGGGAGACAAGATCGTTCATCTTGGGAGCTAGACGGCAGGCCATAGCCTTGGCAATGATCTTGGGGATCACGTGAATCAGGCTGATAAGGCGAAAATCGGAGAAGGAGTCGGCCCCTTCCTTTTTCGGCAACAGAGTCACATTTGCAGAGTTGATGACATGGAAGTTGTTGATCGACAGCTCAGAAAAAGCGTCCATAACGCGCATAAGATCATGAGTGATGATGTCCCAGCAGGACGTGAAGAAGGCCATGGTGTAACCATCCGGACCCGGGGCTTTGTCAGCCGGCATATCCTCAATAGTCTCCTTGATCTCGTCGAAAGAGAAAGGAAGAGCAAGGTCTTCCAACTCGGCGATCGGTGGGTTAATAGCAGCCCAATTGAGATCCAAATTCCGCGGGGGCAGCCGTCCGGGAGAAATGCTCAAAGATTAAGTTGGCCTTGTCCTCATGCGATGTTATCCATCCCCCATTATGCTTGAGCTTATGGATATGATTCTTCCTGCGGCACGAGTTGACGCGGATATGAAAGAACTTGGTGTTGGCGTCACCCTCCCTCAGCGTATTGATTCTCGGCGCTTGTCTCTGGCGTGATCTTTCCAGGACAGCAAGGCCCATAACCCTCTTCTTGAGCCCAGAGCGAAGAGCCTTCTCATCAGCTGAAAGGTCCCTGGACTCCTGCGCCACGTCCAACTGGAAAATCACATCCAGGGCCATGATGAATTGCAGTTTATGGTCTGAGAACAGACTCCTACTCCAGGCACGCAGCCTCCTGGCGGTGAGCTTCATCTTGTGATTCAACACATGAACAGGCAGGGTGTGCGACGTCGGCTCTTCCCAAGCGGCCTTGACAATATCCTGAAAGCCCGGCATCTTGGTCCAGAAATTTTCAAACCGGAAAGAAAGAGGGCGGCGCAGGCCAGCCTGGTTCGAGAGCATCAGCGGGCAGTGGCCAGACAAGTTTGACGACAGGGCATTGAGAGTAGGCGAGATCCCAGCTAGCATTGCAGAAAGCACGGTACAGCTTGACCAAGGTTGGGGAGTCTCGCTCGTTGCTCCAAGTGAATTTTCTGTTCTGGAGCTTGATCTCCTTAAGCTGACAAGTGTTGATAGCCTGGCGAAATTGGCCCATCAGACGCAAGTCCAAATTGGAGTTGTTCTTGTTCGCAGCTTGATAACTGAGGTTAAAATCACCCAAGATCAACCATTTCGTGTCACTTCCAGGGTTGGAGGCAATGGCTTCATCCAGAAAGGCCCTTTTCTCAGCATCATAAGCAGGGTCGTAGACGTTGGTGAGCTTGAAAGACGTGTTGCTAGCTCTAATGCAGACATCCGCGGAGATCATGTGTGTACCAATAATGATGTTAGTCATGGAGACGTAATCATCATCCCAGAGGATCAGAATCCCTCCTCTAGTGCATATTGTCGGGCGATGCGCGAAGGAGCGGAGCCGATTGCCCCTAATGTAAGCCGCAGTGGTTTGGTCGATGAAGTCGAGTTTTGTTTCTTGGAGACAGGCGATGTGACAAGGCGTGTTTGCGAAGGTGATGTGAACCGTGTCCTTTCTAGCTTGGTCGTATAGGCCGCGGACGTTCCAGCTCGCGGTGTCGAGGATGAGATCACTGATGATGAAAATGGGCTTGAGGCGACGAAGCTTAGAGGTTGCAAATGAAGCTGTGTTGCAGTAGCAGGAGGTGACAAGCCCACCTCATAATAAGCTAATTTAACTAACAAGTTCTCCGAAGGCGACATAAAGCAGAAAACAGTAAACTTGAAGGACACTTGATGCGAGGCACTAAGCATTGGCCTCCAACTCCGCAGCAGGGGCGATCTCCACACCCCCTGGGCCAGCCATGGCCACCAAGGCTTCATCAACAACAGCAACCTGTGGCATCTTCAACTTGAACAGCTTCGACAGTGCCCCACGTTGGATGTGGTGAGCTGGTTCTTGTACTTGTCGCCATACATCTTGTGGGCAATCATCAAAGGAGTTTCATAAGGGACGATCACTCCCATCTTCAGGTGTAGCACACGAATAGCTCTGTCCATGATCGGCATATGCGGCTTGGACATCTGGCGCTCGCTGCGGCGAGGGAGAGGCTCAGCAGGAGCCAGCACGGGCAGCGGCAGAGGCAGAGGCAGCACCGACACAGCAGGGGCAGTAAAGATCGGCTGCATCGCAGGAGGCAGCAGATCATCCGGAACCGTTGCCTCGTCCAGCAGAGCTTCAATGCCCGCTATGTGTATGGCGTGCTCTTCATCATCCGCAGGGGCTCATCTTCCTCATCAGCGTCGTCATCATCCTCTGACTCCCAGGATGGAGGCGGGTTAGAGCTTGTGTCGCGTTCACCGGCGCGGAGGAAATACGCCGGCAAGATGCGAGGCTCTGCCACGGTCACTTCCTCCTTGCCTGCAGCCTCATCAGCCTCATCGTCAAACCAGGAGCTCGGAGCGTCCATGGCGGGGCTCGGGATCACGGCGGTCGGACCAGGTTCAATCCCCAGCTGGCCGACGGCCAACACGGGAGACGTCCAGGCCGGCAGAGCCGGGGAGCTTGAGATGCCGAGGTTTAGCGGCGACGCGCCGTCGTTGATGGCATCCTTGATGTGGGCGATCCAAGTGGCGCAGGTGTCGTGGAAGGAGGCCGCCTCTTTGATCATCGGGTCCGTGGCCTGCGTGGCCCCGAGCCAAGGAGAAGCTTGAGGTGGTCGTGGATGCCTGTCATGTGAAGCTGGAACATGGTGGAGAGTTGTTTGTCCGTCTCCAAAGGAGAGAGTTGCTCGGAGATGGAGAAGGCCGGTACCGACGATGGGGTGCGGCGATGGCGGCCGCCATGGGATGATCTGTCCTGTTGATGGCGAGGCGAGCGGTCGCGGGAGCGGTCCCTGATGCGGATGGAGCCGACGCGGCTGTAAAGGTCATGAGCAGCGCGCGAATGCGAGCTCTTGCGGCCCTGGCGTTCATCTTCTTCGTCGTTGTCGCGGCGGCGCGGCTGGAACCGCTGCGGTTGCTCATCCAGCTCGCGGCCGCGGCGGTCCTCGTCGACCTCCTGCTCCTTCTCGTCAGCCGCATCATACTGGCGCACGCGCGTGGAAAGAGCACGGCTCTGGCTCCTAGCTCCGGAGCGATGGCGAGAGAGGCTGTGAGGCCCGTAGCCGTCCGCATCCCTGCGATCCCTTCTGTCCACATCCTCCTCGCCGCGGCGAGGCAGCCTGGCTTCCCCCCTGCTTTTGCTCCTAGCAAGGGAGCGAAGACGTGATGGGCTGCGGCGAGAGGAGCCGCCAGCACCCTTGTCCGGCTCCCGACGATCACAGCGCCGAAGGTCAGTACCCTGCAAGGATGCCCGGTCCTGTCTGTCGCGGCCGATGGGAGGGATAGGCGCGACGGCCGCAGCAGCACCAGAGGAGCAGCCATCGATCGTGCCCATGTACCAATCAAACGACGTCGAGGTAGGCGTGAAGGCCGGGATCTGGGAGGCCGGAGTGTCCATTGGCGCGCAACTGAAGTCCTCCATCGTGTCGAGGTGGACGATGACCCGGAAGGTGATCTCGCGCTGCCAGCGGTCGGGGCGCACCTCCGACACGCGAAGCACAGAGGAGAGGCCGCCCGGAGTGCGGTTGGAGAAGATGAGCCACACGACCTTGGGGATGGAGCTCGGGTTCACCGTCCATGCCCACATCCCGACCGCAGCGGTGTCCTCCATGATTGTGGCATTGTCGTCGAGGCGTTGGATGGCGCAGCGGCGCCCAATGACGCGGTCGATGACCTCCAGCTTCCATTGGTCCGGCGGGATCCCCTCAAGGCGCAGGTGGAAGCGGTAGTGGAGCGCGGCGACCATGGCAGTGGAGGAGCGCCACATCCTCACATGCACCTGCAACCCATTAGCGCGGACCATGCCCCCGTCGGAGCGCAGCACGCGGTCGCGGACGCCGATGTTGTTGAACTTGACGAGAAAGGCCTCGGGGTGGTGGCGGCTGACCATGATCTCATCGGGCTGGAGGTGGAAGAAGCGGCGGGAGGCCTTGTCCACCGCCACCCTGTCGGTGGCATCCGGAGCACCCAGAAACCATGCCCGCACCGTGGTCGCCTCCCAGTGCAAGCGGTCGCGGTCCATGTCGTAGGTCGTGGCGATGAAGCAGGTGTCTTCCGCGGGGCGCGTGTCTTTCGCCATGGAGCTCGACCCTGGGACGCGCGCAGGCGTGGGAGTGTCGGGGCCGACGATGATGGAGCGAAGGCGCGGCGCTGGCGGAGGCGTGGTTGTGGATGAGATCTTGCCGATGCAAGGGAGGGCGCGGGCGCTGGCGGAGGCGTGGCTGTGGATGAGAGCTTGCCAGAGTCGGAGACGACGATGGAGCGGAGGCGAGCCGGCGCGCTGACAGCTTTGCTTGCCGGCCGGGGCGCGGGAGGTGGAGTGGGAGTAGGAGCGCTGAAGGTGGTGGAGTGGAACCGGTGGTAGTCAGCCGCTTGATGGCCCGAGCGACGGCAGGAGTAGCAGCGCATAGGGTCGCGGCAAGCAAAGACGTAATGGTCTGAGGAGCGCATTTGCCGTAGCGAGGAGGAGATGGGCAGCGGAGCCTTGATGGCGGCCGGTGGGTTGGCGTACGGCGAGGGGATGGCTGCAATGAAGACCGTTCGCGTCGCCTTTGCTTCTTGGAGATGGCCAGCTGCCATCCCTCCTCTTCGGGCGGCGCCCTCGAGCCACCCGCCGCCGAAAGCGGAGAGGAAAGGCCAGCATCAATGCCCCTGCAGCCCAGGTCGAAGGAGACGCGCTTGCGTGGGCGAAAGGAGGATCTCCCACGCCGCTTGAGGATGCCAGGCGGGCGAGCCGCCATAAGTGCGACGTCAGGGACGGGCAGGCAGCCCTTAAATCGCCATGCGCGGAGCGCGGCGTTGACGCGGCCGCAGTCCGCCGCAGAGATGTCGAAGTCGAGCTGGCGCGAAGGGGCCCAGGTCGTAGACCATGGGGAGGCCTTGAAGCTACCCGACCAGCCATATCGCAGCGCCAGCGATGAAGCAGATCGGGCCGCAGAGCCAGATGCGCCAGATGCGCCGTGTCTGCCTAAGAAAACAGGGGGAAATTTGGTGGAGGCCGAAAGGGCGCAGGGATAGGAGGGGCACGCTCGCCGGCGGCGTGGATTCGGCGGTGTCGCCGGGGCGGGCGCAGTCGCCCGCGCGAGCGCATGAGAGACTATTCCTAACGAGCATTTTTTCTCACATGACTCTGAAAATAACATATTCACATAAGAAGAATGAATGTATATGTTTCAGACTTTATTATTAAACCGGTTCCTCCTAGGAGCATATAACATAGCAGGGGCTCAATAAATTCAAAGAACCTACATAGGCCTCACTTTTTGTACCTTAATAAAACTATCTAAGATGGCAGCTACCCAGAGTGCTTGGAAATTCTTCACATATGGAAATTCTGAGTCTATAGGTGGTTAGAATTGCACTAGATTCAAATTTTATTGTTATAAATAAAAGTTTGACATGAGCTTTTAAATAACATTCACAATGGCAGGCCACAACCATGATTCAATCTGCAATGTTTGTAAGTATCCAAAGGACAAATGTGTTGATGATTCCTCATTTGACTCTATCAATGAACTCACAATATCAGAAGAATTCAATAATAGCGTGGTAAGGCGTAACATTTATTCGCAGCGAACATGAAAGCCAATTGTGATACCCCAAGCTTCCAACTTAAAAATCCTATAACCACCTCTACACCTGTGGCGCAAGAAGCTTCTCACTAGCAAGTGAATAGGACAAATATATTAGGATGGAACTTGAAAGAATAAAGAAAATTGGATTGGTTCCATGGAAAAACTACGACTAAGAACAATTTTGTTTTGGAAATTCCTCAACACGGATAATTTATTTGAGGTCCATTTTGCCTACTGAATTATATGTTTTCCTAAGTTGGACGTTTTGGGTATGAAAACTACCTTTCATGTTCAATGCACGAAAATGTTGCACCTTACCATGCTAGTTTTGAATTCTTTTGATATTGTGAGTACATTTATTTAGCCTAATGAGAAGTCCTCAGGAGAATTGTTATTTGGATAGTTACAAACATTGCAGGTTGGATCCTGATTGTGGTCTGTTATTTTGAATGATATCAACAAGCTCATATAAAACTTATTTAAAACATAATAATAATATTTGGATGTTGTGAAATTCTAAGCACCCATAGCATGGGTCCTCTATTTTCTGAATCAGAATAATGGGGACGATACATTCCGAACCACTGGGAATGAGCATTCGGTCTTGTAGATGCTAAAGATAGGATTGATTTAAGTAGCACCAATATGATAATGAGAAAATAAGCAAGCAAGTATTTTCTCCACAAGAGACAACTTGCGACACCACGTCCCTCCATATGTATCTCTAGCATCGGTCTTGTAGATGCTAGAGATAGGATTAGTAGGAATAATTAATATTACATTAATTAGGAGATAATCCTATCTCTCTCCCTCATTGTAATCCCACGATCCACCTCTAGGAATCGACACCACGTCCCTTCCATATGTATATAAGGAATTTGTAACCATCAAAACAACAGTTTTGGTTGATTCATTTGTCTCTCTCTAGACTTGCTCTCGAATACTCGTAATACGTTATCATGCACGTTGCTCTCCAATAGAGCAGAAACTCGCCGGAACCACCAACAAACTCGATGAAAAGAAAAGATCGACAAGAAAATAGGCAAAAGGTAAGAAGAAAGATGCTTGAATTTTTTTCTCTGTTTTTCGTCGACTTCGTCGCGACGACGGCTTCGTCGCTCGCCACCGCAGAAATGGTGTTGGCGGACTCCGCCACTTCCAGCGTTGTGTGCGCGACCTTGCCGCTTCCGGCGTGGAGGTCTGGAACCAGCGCCGCCAGGATCTTCATCGCCACCACTGGAACAGCGGAACTATGTAGGGCCCTAAACCAACCTGTGCAGCCTGGCCCCCAAAGTACCGCCTTGCTTCTCGCCGGTCCGACCGCAACAAGGCTTGAGGCCAATGAAAACATCGACCCGGCAATGGCGGCTTCGCCTTTAGGTGCATGGCTGGGTAGTACTACCCAGCCATGCACCAAGCACCAGAACGGCAGCGGCGGAGCCTAGCGCCGGATCGATGTTCTCATCGGCCTCGAGTCTTGGTGCGGCCGGACAGGCGAGAAGCCTAGGCGGGTACTTCGGGCAGCAGAAACACATGTGGTTGCACGGCCGGGCTGGTTCAAGGACCACGCGCCGTTCCAGTGGTGGCGACAAAGATGATGGCTGCGCTGGTTCCAACCTCCACGCCAGAAGCCGCGAAGGTCCAACACACGACGCTGGAAGCGGCGGAGTCTGTCAACACCATTGTGGCGATGGCGAGCGACGAAGTAGCGTCGACGGCAGTCGTCGCGACGATGTCAGAAAAACAGAGATAGAAAGCCAGACATATATCTTCTTACTTTAGACTGTTTTCCTGTCGATATTTTCTTTCCCGGCGAGTTTTCCCGCGGTTCTATCGATTTTGCTACCGAGTTTCTGCCCTATTGGAGAGCGACGTGCGTGATAACATATTGCGAGTATTCAAGAGCAAGTCTAGTGAGAGACAAATGGATCAATCAAAACTGCTTTTCTTGTATATGGAAGGGATGTGGTGTCGGTTCCTAGAAGTGGTGCTCCAGGAAACAACAGCCCGACGGCTCCCCGTGGGATTACAATGAGGGAAAGAGAGGGGATTATACCCTAGTTAATGCTAATTATTTCTAACATTTTATACTAGCATATACACGAACGATGCTAAGAAAAGATTGCTTCAAGAGGAAAAATAGCGCGCTATCGTGAAATAGCGTCGGTCTTAAAAGTACGCTATAAGCATGCGATATCGCGTTTTTAGCGAGACATTGTACGATGTTATATTTAGCAAGACAACTCTCAAAACATGTAGCTCGCTATTTTTTTCTCTGCAATGTTTTATGTTCTTAATAGTCTAATGTGTCATTAATTGGATACACACCTGAACATATTTAAAGTGGAGAAGAAATTCACCGCCCTAATATTTACTTCTCGAACAATCAAGTATCATGTCCATGATGTACATTTATTGGATTATCTACGTAGTAAGTGTTAATATACTTGTAATGGATCAAATCAAAGTAGATTCGACAGTTCAATAGTCCTATATTAGATGTTATATAAAAAATGATAGCACTAATATTTATTGCGTGTCGATGAACCAGTTCAAACCTGATGTAAAAGAAGTTAATATTAGGCTTAATTACCTGATCGGCAAGTACAGTTGCCTAATACGATTACGGTACATCACTTGTGTGTTGGATTGTCCAAAAGTGCAAACCACACTGCATACAAATGGAGCCAAACATCAATTGTAGGTTATCACTTATTAGTAACAATTTATTGCCGTAAACTCAAATTGTCTTTTAGAAGTGGACCAATACTTTCTTTGACTTAAGCTCAAATGATCATATAGAAGTAGTATCTTTCCTTTATGTTTTCAAATCTATACATGTGAGAATTGATTTCAACTACAAAAATTCAAACACAGGTAGAACATTATAATTCACCACTATGTAACATCAGATACAGAATCATGTGAAAGTATACGAAACATATTATCAATCTGCAACAGAGGCTTTAACCACGGTGCATTACTGCATAAATAACGGATACGTTTAGAAATATGTCCAGAAACAGCAGTTATCTGAATCCCACAGAGAATGGTACACAGAATGTATGATGCATTAGAAAAGGCAGAATTCTATTTCTACCCACGCCGAAATCAATACCACTAGAAATTACGAAGCGATAAACTGAAATGTCAATCCTAAGGCGCCACGCACTTGCAATTAACCGGATTTATGCAGAAACTCTGAATTCGTCCATGTCACACGAGGGACGGAGCCAGAATCTGAGATTAAGAGGGGCGAGATTAGCTTAATTGTGGGTGTGATCATGATGAGGGGGGCGAATCAAGCTAATTTACACTAATGAAGCATCCATAGAAGCTAATATAGCAATGAAAAGCATGAGCATAGGGGGGCGTAGCCTCTGCTCGTCCCCCTTGTCTCCGTCCGGGCACGAATACACAAGTAAGCATGCGATCTTTTAATCACTCTCGGATCTTCCAATCGGCAAGAGTGCTAACCGTGGTTCGAGGACGAGAACGGCCTACGAAACAGTTCTGGCGGAGCAGGCGTGGAGGGACCTGGAGATTACCTCGAGGAAATCAAGAAACGCAGGTAGCGGCGGCGCCGCCCGGGAGTTGTAGCGGCGGCCTTTCTGGTTTCATCTGATTCTAGGGAAAGTTCAGACTTTCAGTTGTTTTTTTGTTACTTTAAGAGATGGGCCAATAACAAATGTATTACTCTAGGGCCATATCTAGTTGGGCCCACGATCTACCTGCACAGAAAGCCCAGGAGTCCAAATCGAATGAGGTATGTATCTGCCAGTTCTGTTCTGCTGAGTGCTGGCCTGCTACTTTTTCGAGCGTATCAGTTATTTGAAGTTACTTTTTTGAGCGTATCAGTTAATTTTTTTGCCCCAACGTCCCCTAAAAAAAAGTTATTTTTTTTTTGCGTATCAGTTAATTGAGGGTATAGTTTGTTTGAGTATGTAGATGAGATGAATACGTACTTTGCTGTTGCTGGTACCATCATACATGAATCGAAGAAACATGCTTTCGCCCTGCCATATTAATATAACAACCACCCGATACAACTTAACCGGTGGGGCAAACAACACAAAAAAGATCAAAAGAAAGGAAAGAGAAAAAGAAGAGAAAACAACGCCAACATCCGCGGATCAACGAAAACGAAAGTGACTCGCAGCCGCTACGCCCTCTCTGGCGTATTCCCACCACAATCCTAGTGCTCTGAATCCCGTGTACCAAACAGCACCTCCAAGAAGGAAAGCGACGATGACGAGGGTGCTGCCCGGGCTGGTCCTAGGGTTTCCCCGATACGCTTCGAGGAGTGGGGAAGAGGTACACCCGACACCCTTCAAGAAGGAATGGCGACACTCCCAAACGTCACCGCGTAGGTGTTAAAACGACAGGGGTTTTCTCCCGACCTCCAAAAAACCACCTCCCGGATAATCTGTAGCGCTCCACTAATCTTGCCGCCCACCAACACATGCCACATCGGTCTTGAGATCACCAACGCCGTCTCACCATGGCAAACACTGCGAGGCCAGACCGAGAAGAGACAATCGTAGACAATGGGTGGCGGTATCACAACCACGCGGGAGGGAACAACCTCCACCGCCATTAGCGGCAGCCGACCGGACACAACAACAAGACCACACAAGACCATTGGAGTCGGAGGGTGGCAACAACACGGCCACCTAAGGACGTCCTCCGGTGCCACCTGCGGGTGCTGACCGAACGCGGTAGCAAGGACATACCAGGCCAGGCAGGCCCGGTCGGGTCCCATGAGGACCCGTAAAGTCCCCGCCGCCACGCCGCTACCCTCTGACCGACACCATAGGTCCGGCCGAACCCAGACGAGTCCGCGAAGCTCCCGTTGTCGCACTGCAGCAAGGGTGGTGTCGTCTCCGCCACCATGTCACGAGTTGTATCTCGGAGTCAATCTGGAGGTAGTCAGGCCATGGCTGGCCAAACCCAGATTGGGCCCAAAAGAGCTCAGTTCAGGGCATGGGGGCCCGGCCGAGCCCAAGTCGGCCACCACCTCCACCAACGGTGGCGCCGCCGCCATGTATACCACCCGCACGGCCGCGAGTTGCCCTGCCGCCGCCTCGCCAGACCTCCGTCGCCTAGGAGCACCGCACGGTGTCGCGCCGCCCCGCACGTGGCCGCCACCGCGAGGGGAGAAACAGGGAGCCGCCGCCGCTGTTTCGGCGCCGCACGCCGACGACGGCCGCGGAGAAGAGGAGGAGGGGGAGCGCGCTTGAGGTAGGCGGCGGCGGCGACCGGTCGCCCGCGCGGGGGGCAACGCGGTCGCGAGAGCTGTCTAGGGTTTTTTTTTTCAGTCCTCATACATGAATCTACCTCTGCCCCCTGGATGATCGCTCTGTGGCAACAACCGCCCAGCCAACACCAAACGTACACTGTTCATCCCCCAACTAGCAGCTACCTTAGCACAAGCACGCACAGCACATCACAGCACAATGTACACCAGCTACAGACAGCATGTTCTCACCAGCAGGTGCATATTATCCAGTTCGTTGAGCATAGCTTGGACAGTTCACACCCACCAAAGAGGCTCACCGGATGGATCGAGCCTGCAGGACTACACCATGTGTGATACGTAGCGCACTGCCCTGGCTAGCTAAGGTTCATTAGCTTAATTATGTGCGGCTCAACCCCACATATAGCTTAGCTAGCGAGTGATATCGTCCTCCTAGGGTGCGTGCTAGAAGTTTTTTTTTGAACACGCAAAAGCTTTGTGTCGACTTGCATTAGAAGAAGAATGGACGGAGTCCAAATTACTGCGATTCCGGCATCAAAAGATGCGATAACACAACCAAGCATCGGCAATGCCAACAAATACAAAAAGGAACGGCGGATGCGTAGCAATGCCAGTAGAACCAAGTTGAGCGTACTGAATTGATGCACTCACCAATTATCTCAAAAGTCTGAATTGATGAAAATGATTTGTCTCGCTATACATCTCCCTCACGTCAAGGCTAGACATACGGGAAGAGAGCATGCAAAATACAATCTAGTTGCATCCCTAAGCAGATGCCAGAGGTAAGAGAAGTTTGCTAGAACCACAACTAACTAGTGAAGGATGCGAGGATGTATGCTGAGACAAATAAATTATTTTTTTATGTTTCTTATTATTAAGTGTATATATAGTTTTTCAAAAAGTCAAACTTGATTATCTTTCACAAAAATTTCAGAAAAAAGAAATACTACTAAGAAAATAAAATATAAAAATATATTCCATGACATATCTAGCGATATTGTTTTGATATTGTTAGGGATGATAAAACCTTCTAAAAACTTGCTCAAAGATCATCTTGTTTGACTATTCAAAAAACTATACGCCTCATAGTAAGCAACAGAGGGAGTACCATTTATTAGCCTTATGGTTTGATTTTTAGAATAAATGAAAAAAAATCAAAGAATATGTAATAAAAGAGAACAAATAAGTAAAAAGTCATATAGAGATATTTGAAGTGTTCTTCTTACATCTAAGTTTGGACGCTTGGGATGTGAATGATGTAAGGAATCATGCATGCAGTGATCCATGAAACATGCGTGCATGCATGCGCACGCGCGCTCGTCCCCACTCTCTCTTCCTATCCAATCGCACATGCATTATTAGCTAGGGCATATATGCAGTATGCAAGTCATTCTTGAGTCTTGGTGCAATGCACCACCCCTGTAAAGCTGATTGACATACAAATGATCGATCGATGCCTGCGCCGTTTATAGACCCTAGGCTCAAGCTGAGCCTGGCTTTAAATTAATGAAGCCACCACAAACAACAGAGTTCGTACACACCGTAAAGACGGTAACAAGGCGCGCAGGCCTGGAAAGAAAATGCTCACTCAGCGCAGCAAAGGCAACAAGAGTCCACTAACTCAACTACTGCTAGAGTGGAGTGATATCATCCCCCAAGACTCTATCACGAACAAGCCACACCTAATAATGGAAAAGGGGTACAAGCAGGATGGGGTTCAGGAGCCAATGTTCTCCCGAACTTGCGAATAGAGCAGACGAATCCTGCTGATCGTCAACTCCAGCGCCTCACGATCCTGTCTCCTAGCCACTGGCTTTCACACCTGAAGAAACATAGAAAGTTTGTATAGGCCGTCAGCGGGTTGGGTGGGTAAGACCCCCTCGATAGTAAATTTGTTCCTAGTCGTCCAAAGTGTCCAGACTAAGGCTGCACAACACGTCCAAAGAACTCTTTTCGTTTGGCCCGTAAGTTTACACAGCTCACGATACAAATCGGAGAAGCAGGCGGGGTTCCAATTGCATTGGAGCAGCTCCCGGACTGCACTCCACATGAACCTGGCAAGGGGGCATGTGAAGAAAATGTGGTTTGTGTCCTCAAACTCACCACATAGGGCGCACCGGCCAGAGGAAGGGCCGTGTCGATGCCGGATATTGTCATTCGACGGGAGGCGCTTCCTGATAAGTTGCCAGAGGAACACTCGAATCTTGTTGGGGACCGCAATCCGCCAAATCTCGCAGAAGTGTCTGCGGGGTGTTCCCTCGCAAAGTTTGCGGTAAAGGGACCGGACCGTAAACCTCCCCGAAGGTTCCAGGGCCCATATGATCCTATCCGGAGACGGGGAAATCTGGACGGTGTCGAGCATCCTCATAAGGTTGACCCATTGGTTTTGCTCTACCTGTCCAAATACTCGCCTACAGGGAATGTGCCATGTGGCAAGCCGGAAGGCCTCGGCGACCGTGATCTCCGGCTCGCTGGTAATGGCAAAGATCTCCGGGAATAACTCACTGAGGATTCCTGGGCCTATCCACCAATCCAACCAGAATCTGGTGGAAAATCCATTCCCAATAACATGTTTCGCCCCCAAGCGAAAGATATCCTTCACTTTCTGGAGCGATTTCCAGAACTGTGAGCCTTGGTAATGGTGGTCAGTAGAAAGATAACATGCCTGCGCCGTTTCACATGCGAAAAGACATATCATGTCCTTTAGTAGAAATAATATATCGTTATTCTCAATTCTGTTTATGGCAGTTAACTTGCGGTTAGAAGAAGCAAATATGGTAACTCTAGATAAAGAATTTAAAATGTAAAATCCGATACAAACAAATCAGTGTAGACCGACACTGTAAATCCATACCGAACGGAGGGATTAAAACCGAACGGAAACTTTCCGACGTGGAAAAGTGAAAACATAATGGAAACATATAAACAGAAACGAAATTTTGCGGAACAGAAACATCATATTCCCGCGGAACGCCCACGGAAATGGAAATTCCGTTTCCGATAATACGTAACTTTCTGTTTACTATGCGATTCTTTCTTATATGATATATTGAACTTACACGGTAATACGAAACTTATGCACACTATATTATAAAATCATGATATCTACTTATATTTTATTTCATCTTAAAAACTTCAAAAAGTTGGTTTTCTTTAGTTTTTCCGCACTAATTAAGGGGTCTCTTGGTTCTGGCGAACATATGCTTTTCTTCTGTGTCCGCGCTATATTCAGTCTATTTCTGTTTACGATAATATTTGTTTTCGTATTTGTTTAAGTTTCTGTATTCGTTTCCACTTCCATAAAAAGATATCACAACAAATGTGGCTCTGTGTAGTGTGAACCGATGGAGCAAAAGTTCCGTTTATATCCGCTCTGTTTTCATCCCTAATCATATAGAGATGTTCTTGAATCTTGACGGAGCAAAAGTTCAAAACAAAAGATGGACTAACAATGTGGATAGATTGTACTCCCTCCGTATCTTAATATAAAATGTTGTGGTAGCTCAAATTTAGCTACCAAAACGTCTTATATTTTGTTACAGGGGCAGTATATGGGAAGAAAACATAATTAATGTATGTGCATTTTGTATATTAAACCGTGTATGTTCTAGACTTCTCCAGCTAACACGATCAGACTTTTGCGTCAAACAAAAATCTTGATCAGACCGGCATGCAGTAACCACACTAGCTTGTGTAAAGCATCTTTCGCGCGCCCATTCTTCCTTCACTAGTAGAAAAGGGGGCTTTGGTGCGCCCCCTTTAGTACCGGTTGAACAAAAACTGGTACGAAAGGGGGCATTAGCACCGGCTGGGTTCGTGTGCCAGCCGGGGCCCCGCGGCGCGACCCTTTAGTACCGGTTGCCAACCGGTACTAAAGGCCACCCTTTAGTACCGGTTGGTTATACCAACCGGTACTAAAGGGTTGGAGGCCCCGCGGCACATGCGGCCGCAGTTGGTGGCCCCACGGCAAGCCCTTTAGTACCGGTTTTTATTAACAACCGGTACTAAAGGGTAGCCTTTAGTACCGGTTGGTGAGTACAACCGGTACTAAAGGTCCTGCCTATATGTGCTTCTTCCACCCCGAGCCAGCTCCATTTGAAGCAACTCGACCCAACTCCATTTTTCCTCTCTCCCAAGCTCTAGTTCACCCTATTTTTCTCCAACATTTGTCAAGATTGGTGGCACCCTATACAAGGGTTAGCAACTTCTTCATCTTCTCTTCGGCATTTCAAGTTTAGCTCATTTTTTGCAAGTTTAGCAAGTTTGATTTTGGTGGTGCTTGCAAGGTGTTTGATGAAATGCCTAAGTTAGGGATTTCATTTGTTTTATATGCATTTTGAGCTCAAATTAAAGTATAATTTGTGGTTTTATATAGTGTCGTCCCGTCCCCTTCCTCACCGCCGTCGATCGCCCGCGCCGCTCCGTCACCGACACCACCTCGGTGAGCCTCTTTTTTATCTTTTATTTTAAAAAATGTTAGTTATATGATTTAAATGCATAATTATTTCTTGTATAATTTTCTTATGTTTTTTTATATGTATAGTGTCATGGTTTTGATATCCGTCCCCGTCGGCCCTCGTCGGTCTATGATTCGGATGTGGTATATTTTTATAACTATTTATTTTGTTTCGTGTTTATAACAATCATGCGACCAACTTGACATAGATATATTTTTATTTAGGAGGTAGTTGAACCGGAAATTCCAGCCGACCCTATTGTCGAGTTTTTAAAAAAGAAAACAACGATTTGAAAGCAAAATTGAAGATAAGTGAAGATCTTCGTCTCCAATGCCTATAAGAGAAGATGGTATTGGACTTGAAGATTGCCGACATCGTTGATGCTCACGGGGTCGAGCTTGCCGACGTCGTCGCTGCTACGAGATGAAGATGGATGCAATGCGCTTGAAGCTTAAAAAGATTAGAAAATATGTCATTAGTCAAGAGGCTTGGTATCATTATGTTGTTGGTTCAATAGTTACCTTGGTTGCGATTCTGATCGCATTTGTTGTTGGATTTAAATTCTTTAGATAGTTGTATGTTAGTTTCGATTGATGTATGTTTTATGAGAACTATGTATTACATTTGGTCACTACTCTACTTTGGTTTTAATGTGATGAACTTGTATTAATTAATTTGGTCACGTATCTCTATTCATTATTTAGCTGGTGTAATGGTTTTTGATGTATTTATGTAATGCAGATGAGCCGAGAATGGATGTACGGTGATCGACGCTGTCCCGAGTTCATTGATGGCATGCATCGTTTTCTCGATGTGGTTAAGTTAAACAAGCTGAAGAATGGTTTTATGATTTGTCCATGTGATGAATGTCGGAATACGAGGAATTACCCGAGCGTAAGAACCATACACTCCCACTTGTTGCGACAAGGCTTCATGCCCAATTATTTTTGTTGGACCAAGCATGGAGAAACAGGGGTTATAATGGAAGACCCTGAAGAAGAGGATGATGACAACTATCCTGTGTTCTCTGAACACGGTGATACTACAATGGGGGAAGACGAAGTTGAGCTCGAGGTCATTGTTGATCAGTCCGATGATGATGATCTTCGTCGGGTCATTCTTGATGAACAGATGAAGTGCGGAAGTGAAAACGAGTGGTCGAAGTTGGAGCGCATGTTAGAGGATCACAAAAAATTGTTGTACCCAAATTGTGAAGATGGCCAGAAAAAGCTGGGTACCACCCTGGAATTGCTGCAGTGGAAGGCAAAGAATGGAATATCTGACAAGGCATTTCAGGAGTTGCTACAAATATTTAAGAAGAGTCTTCCAAGGAATAATGAATTGCCGCACAATACATACGAAGCAAAGAAGATTGTCTGCCCTCTAGGATTAGAGGTGGAGAAGATACATGCATGCATCAATGACTGCATCCTCTACCGCGGTGAGAAGTACGAGAATTTGAATGCATGCCCGATATGCGGTGCATTGCGGTATAAGATCGGGCGAGATGACCCAGGTGATGTTGAGGGCGAGCCGAGCCCCAGGAAGAGGGTTCCCGCGAAGGTGATGTGGTATGCTCCTATAATACCACGGTTGAAACGTTTGTTCCGAAACAAAGAGCATGCCAAGTTGTTGCGATGGCACAAAGAAGACCGTAAGGAAGACGAGATGCTGAGACACCCCGCTGATGGGTCTCAGTGGAGAAACATCGACAGTGCGTTTGGGGAATTTGCAGCTGACGCAAGGAACTTAAGGTTTGGTCTAAGTACAGATGGCTTGAATCCGTTTGGGGAGCAGAGCAGCAGTCATAGCACCTGGCCCGTGACTCTATGTATCTATAACCTTCCTCCTTGGTTGTGCATGAAGCAAAAGTATATTATGATGCCAGTGCTTATCCAAGGCCCGAAGCAACCCGGCAACGACATTGATGTGTATCTGAGGCCATTAGTTGACGAACTTTTACAGTTGGTCTGACGAAGTTGTACGTGTGTGGGATGAGTACAAACAGGAGGAATTTGGCCTACGAGCGTTGCTGTTTGTAACCATCAATGATTGGCCTGCTCTTAGTAACATTTCAGGACAGTCAAACAAGGGATACAATGCATGCACGCACTGTTTAGATAAGACTGACAGTATATATTTAGGTAACAAGAATGTGTACCTTGGTCATCGTCGATTTCTTCCAAACAGGCATCCCGTAAGAAAGCCAGGCAAGCATTTCAAAGGTGAGGCAGATAACCGACGAAGCCTACACGCCCTGATGGTGATGTTATATATGGCATGGTCAAGGATTTGGAAGTAATATTTGGAAAGGGTCCTGGCAGTCTAAATGTTCCGAAAGACGCTAACAAGCGCGTACCCTTGTGGAAAAAGAAATCTATATTTTGGGATTTACCCTATTGGAAAATCCTAGAGGTTCGCTCTGCAATCGACGTGATGCACGTGACGAAAAATCTTTGCGTGAACCTGCTAAACTTCTTAGGCGTGTATGGGA
The DNA here is from genome assembly GCA_947311845.1 of Poa pratensis. Classification (NCBI taxonomy): domain Eukaryota; kingdom Viridiplantae; phylum Streptophyta; class Magnoliopsida; order Poales; family Poaceae; genus Poa; species Poa pratensis. The sequence goes on along the minus strand of CAMZMU010000096.1, from coordinate 60,138,462 downwards.
AGACGAAAGATACATCGGATGCACGGCAGGACCAGCAAAGTACGCACGAACGAGACAACCTGAATCCAGAGAAGTACCAAGGTACTGCCAGCTACGCTCTTACCAAAGAAGAGAAGGAGATCTTTTTTCAAGTCCTGAGCAGTATCAAGGTCCCGTCTGGCTACTCGTCGAATATAAAGGGAATAATAAACATGGCAGAGAAAAAGTTCCAAAACCTGAAGTCTCATGACTGCCACGTGATTATGACACAATTACTTCCGGTTGCATTGAGGGGGCTTCTACCGGAAAACGTTCGAGTACCCATTGTGAAGCTATGTGCATTCCTGAATGCAATTTCTCAGAAGGTAATCGATCCAGCAACTCTACCAAGTTTACAGACGGGTGTGGTCCAATGTCTTGTCAGATTCGAGTTGGTGTTTCCACCGTCCTTCTTCAATATTATGACGCACCTCATAGTTCACCTCGTCGAAGAGATTTCCATTCTCGGTCCTGTATTTCTACACAACATGTTCCCCTTTGAGAGGTTCATGGGAGTCTTAAAGAAATACGTTCATAACCGTGCTAGGCCAGAAGGAAGCATGTCCAAGGGCTATGGAACAGAGGAGGTCATTGAGTTTTGTGTTGACTTTATTCCTGAAGGTCATTGAGTTTTGTGTTGACTTTATTCCCAATCTTAAGCCGATCGGTGTTCCTCAATCGCGCCATGAGGGGAGACTGCGTGAAAAAGGCACGCTAGGAAAGAAAGCAACAAGATGTATGGACGGGCATTCTTTCACTCAAGCACACTACACAGTTCTACAAAATTCCAGATTGGTGGCTCCGTATATCGTGAAACACATGGATATTTTACGCTCCCAATACCCGGAGAAGACTAACTTCTGGATTAAAGGGAAACACGTGGATACACTGTTGGACAAGAGCTATACTTGTTGGCCAAGTCACCATCTTCGACTATATTGACTTTCCAAGGGTACGAGATAAATGAGAATACATTTTACACGGAAACCCAAGACAAAAAGAGCACTAACCAAAACAGTGGTGTCCGCTTTGATGCAACAAACGACGATGGGACAAAGGACACATATTATGGTTGCATACAGCAGATATGGGAACTTGACTATGGACCTTCTTTTAAGATCCATTTGTTTCAGTGCAAATGGGTCAACCTGTCAAGCGGGGTAGAGATAGGCCGGCGGTACGAAATGACTACAGTGGATCTCAAGAATCTTGCGTACCGCACCGAGCCATTCGTCCTAGCCAATGATGTGGCTCAGGTTTTCTATGTGAAGGACATGTCTTTCAGACCGAAAAAAAAGAAAAGATAAGCAAACCGGTACATCATACGATGAGCCAAAGCGCCACATAGTTCTTTCAGGAAAAAGAAACATCGTGAGAGTGGAGGACAAGACAGACATGTCAGAAGATTACAATAAGTTTGATGAAATTCCACCCTTCAAAGTGAAAACTGACCCAAGCATCGTGTTAAATGATGAAGATTGTCCATGGCTACGGCGCAATCAGAAGAAAGGGACACACAAGAAGAAAAAGTGAACACTAGATATTGATGTTGCTGCTGATGTGTAATAATGTATTAAACCTTTTATGTAACTATGTTCTGAAAACTCATAAGAGAGATCTAAACACTAATTTTTGGTTCTGAAAACTCCAAAGGCTTACAAGCGCTCGAAAAAGTTGGATCAAAACACACGGCTTCCCCGTCATACAGCCCAACGGCGGCTCGTGAGTGCCCTGCATATCAAATGCACCGTTGGGCTGTATGACGGGAATCCTAATGATTTGTATTCGGTCGATGAACTGGAGTATTTTGTAGATAGAACAAAACACACGGTTTTCCCTGCATACAGCCCAACAGTGGCTCGTGAGTGCCCGCATATCAAATGCACTGTTGGACATATGCAGGGAATCCGAATGCTTTGTATATCAAATGAGTGTCGAACATGCTCGAGAGGGGGTTTATATAGGGTCATGTGGCTGATCCAACACTGGTTTTGCCCTCAAAAGAAACACACCCCCTGATCGAACGGCTCACAAGTTCTTCAAAGAAACACACCCCTGATCCAACGGCTCACAAGCGCTTGAAAAAACACACGATCCGTGTGTGCTTCTTTACTTCCGGTTGGTGTTACCAACCGGGACTAAAGGCGGGCTTCGCGGTCACGACTCGTGTCAGACACGTGTCCTACCCCAGCGCTGGGGAGGACACGTGTCCCCCCCTACGTATTGACGTCGTTGACAAATAGATATATATTAAAGAAAAAGAAACTAGAGAAAAAACAAAATAGAATACAAATAGATATAAAAAACAGAAAGCATAAGAAAGAAAAAAAGAAACTAGAGAAAAAATAAATCAAAAGCCCATTAGTACCGGTTGTTAACAACCGGTGTATTGTCGTCGACGGGTAAACCACGAGGATGTTGTTAACGATGTTTCTAAAATAAATAGATAATTATTATAAATTTTAAGACAATTAAATTACATAGATATAAAATAAAAAGAAACTAGAGGAAAAAACAAAACAGAAACCAAATAGAAAAAACAAAACATAAACCAAATAGAAAAAACAGAAAATAAAAAACAAATAAAAGGCCCATTAGTACCGGTTGTATAAACCAACCAGTACTAAAGGGTTGGGCTTCGCGCGCGAAAATTTACGCGGCCCAAAATTGACCTTTCGTACCGGTTGCAGAAAACAACCGGTGCTAAAGGGGTTTTGATGGCAGTTTTAAGTGGGGATCGACGGATCGATCCCCAAAATTCACAAGTCCTCGCCGCGACGCCCTGCTCCTCTCCGGCCTGCTCCCCGGCGAAGCCCTGCTCCGGCCGGCGGCCGCGCCATCGCCGCGTCCTCCGCTGTGTGCCCTCCTGAAAGGGATCGGTATGACATCTAGAGGGAGGGGTGAATAGGTGCTACTCCAAATTTTAGTCTTTTTCAATTTAGGCTTGACACAAAAGGTAAATTCTCTAGATATGCAACTACGGTGAATTTACCTATATGACAAGCTAGCAACTAAGCACGATATAAAGTAAAGGCGGTAAACAAGGATAGAGGTACCCGAAGTGAAAGCACGCAGAGACACGGATGTATTCCTGAGTTCCTCCTTTTTAGGGGAGTACGTCTCGTTGGAGAGGTGTGAACCAACACAATGGTTCAACAGCCACAAAGGCTTCACCCTCTTCTCCGGTGAACCGCACCACAAAGGATTGGTTCACTTCAACTATCGGAAACCTTCAAGGCGGAGTCCGGAGCCTTTACAACAACGATTTGGGGCACAACCCACAAAGGATTGGGGCTCCCAAACAGCTATAGTCTGTCACAAAGACAATCAAGTAAGTACAACAATGGGCTAGGTTTTCCTAGTGGAAACCCTAGCTAATGGTCCCTCAAGTGAATGAGGGGAAATGAAAAACGGCTTGGTGAAGATGTAGATCGGGGCCTTCTCCTTCAATCCTCCAAAGATCAACGAGTTTGGGTGGAGGGATTGGGAGATCTAGTGATTCTTGAGCTTGCAATAATGGTGGACTTCAATTCTGGTCGAGCTAAGTGGCTGGAGGTAGGTGGAGGGGTATTTATACCCCTCCCAGAATTGTAGCCGTTGCAGTCCACTTACACCGGAGACTCCGGTCTGGAAGGGCCGGAGACTCTGGCCTGGCCGGGGACTCCGGTCCCTGAGGCCGGAGAGTCCGGGCTCCCTGGGCAGAGACTCCGGGGTTACTCCGGGGTCACTCCGGACCCCTATACAGAGAGTGCCGCCGGCTTGCTCTCTTTTGCTCGAAATCCTGGGGACCGGAGACTCCGGCCCCTGAGCCACCTTAGGCCGGAGACTCCGGCCTGGACAGTCTTCAGCAGATTTGCCTTTGCACTAAGTTGATGCTTTATGAATATTTCTTTTTTTTCTTGCACCACTTAATATTACATTAGATACATAAATTCTAGGGTTGTTGCCTAACACACAAAACACATGGGGATATAAAATATGTTCTTTCAATCTCCCCTTTTTGGTGTTAGATGACAACACTAGGATTTGCATTAAGGCACAAAACATAATTGACAAGTTTCACAAAAGGATTTAGAGGCTCCCCCTACATGTGTGCATATAAGTAGTTTGCATTTGAATACAAATGCTCAACATGTAGAGGAGAGGCAACTCACAAGAATATTGAACAAGATACAAACACATAGCAAAATAATGAATTGAGAGGAAAGAGTCATACCTTGTGCATAATGATTAAGAGATATACCCAATGCACAATGATACATATCACCATAATAGATATTATCTCAACAATTGATAAAGAAATATCCATATGTCTCATACTAGATAGAACATAGTCTCACACACATCAAACAAAACCAAATAGTTCAACAACAACTTAGAATAAAAAGGACACAAGCTTTAACGAAATGATAAAAAAGAGCATGCTTGTGACCCACCCATGCAAATCCCACGCGAGAACCTAGTAGAACTACTTCTCCCCCTTTGGCATCGAAACGCCAAAAAGGGAAAAGAGCAAATCTAACGGAACCCAAGGGATCACTCGTAGTCGTCCTCTTCTTCGGCCTCGCTACCTTCATTATCATCATCTCCGCTTGCATCTCCACTTGCATCTCCACTTGCTTCTTCACTTTCACCTTCACTATCTTCTTCATAGTTGATAGGAGCCTTGCCGGCATTGCGAGAAGAGGAAGGCATGGAGGACACATCTTGAAAATCAGCCCACGGGAAGAGATCATCGTTCCATTCCTCAAGAGGGATAGTAAGCTCGGATGTCGGAGATTCTGGAGCACCTTTTGGATGAGGGGGAGTGCGACCACCATTGTTCGTTTTGCGCATCTCCTTCATCATCTTGGTTTGGTTGGACAAGATCCTCTTGTTAGTGACATATTGTTGATGATGTTCCTTGTGCACCGCAATCCCCATGCACATCATAGCCCTTTGCCACCAAGAGACATGCTTCACCTCATTGTTAACTCTTTGACGCCCACCGGAATGCCATGAGGGAGGAGTGGCATTCTTACTTCTTGCCCTAGGAGCTTCTTCCTCCTCAATCTCTTCATAGGTGCGTTGGGGAGTGGTATGAACGGCAAGCACTTGAAGGATCCCAAGCTTGTGTGGCTTGAAGCGAGATTGATCGAGTTGAACCTTGGCGAGAATGAGCTTCATGACATATGGAGCATACATGGGGTTCTTCTTCTCAATCATGGTAAGGTGCATCTCATTTTTGATAAAATCCATCACATCAACTTCAAAGCCTTGACAATCCGGTCCGGCAAGGTAGGTCTTGTGAGCATGATACATGAGGTTGACAAGAGCCCCACGGATGGCATCCGTATTTCCGGCTTGAGGGGCAATGCTCCAACGAAACATGCAGATCAAAATGTTGTAGATGGGCTTGAGATTATGGGTTGTGGCAAGTTTGCCATTGTTGGCACAAAGAGGGGGAAGAATCTTTTTATCATAGTATTGCCCTTCAACATGCATCCTTCAACCAACCGGAACGGAAACCCCTTTGAACTCATATCCCAAAAGCCGTCCAAACTCTGAGAAATTTGCTGAACATTGGACAGGCCCAGTCATCCAAGTCATCTTGGTGTCCTCCTCCGGTCCTAGAACAAGAGTAGCAAAGAATTGTTGGACCCTCTCAATGTCATAGTTTTGTTGAGTGGATATGAGATGCTCAAGTCCCATCTTCCTTGCAACCCAAATGGCTTCCACAAAGTATTGCTTCTTGGCTAAAATCGCAAAGTTCAGCGGTTTTTGAGGACAGACAAGAGCTTTGGGGTCCAAGTTGGCATAGATTTCCTTCATAATGAGCTCTTGCTCCTTTCTCCAAAAATAACTATCCGTTGAGTTGGTGGGCATAGCATAGAAATTCTGCATCCTCATGGTTCGGAAGTCTTCCTGGTTCAAGTCTGCCAAAGTGGTCAAGTTGTCAAACATGGCCTTCTTGGCCCTTTCATCTCTACGAAGGGAAGCCTCTTGATTGAGCCTCCTTGCCTCAGCTGCCCGTTCTTGATTCAAGACACCTCGCTGCACATTTCTGTCATTGACTTCATCACGGACAATATAGTCTCGGCCTTGTCTCTTTGCGGTTGTCTTCTTGATTTTGGAAGATGATGATGAGGCACTGGGATACCGCTTGTTAGCTGTGAAACAGGAGTAGATAGGTAGCACGGGGGTAAGCATACATGTCTCAGGAATCCAAAAAGAAGAAATCATGTGTCAATTTTTTACTCGGAATTGATCTAGACCGGAGTCTCCGGTCTCAGGGGCGGAGTCTCCGGCCTGAGACTAGAACTTCCAATCTAGGTAAAAAATGAGTGAAAAAATGACCCCACGAATTTCCTAGAGTGTACATTGCCATCCTAAAGATTCTACACCACGAAAAATGATCCAATCTAGGTCGAAAATGAGTGAAAAAACTACTCTCAAAACTAGATCTAGGACGAAATCCTAGAGGAAGAGAGAGAGTGGTACCCGTGTCCTTCATGGTGAGGTCAAACGATGGGGAGGAAGATCCCCAAAGCTTGAGAGGTGGAGGAGCCGGTGGCACGGCGGATTCCGGCGACGGGGATGGCCGGAGTGGTGTCCTTGGGGCGGAGGCGGCGATAGGGGGAGGTTTGGGGGTCGGGGGTGTGTGTGAGTTGTGAAAACAACTCCCACCCGATCCCCTTTAGAACCCTGTGAAACTACCGAGACCGGAGTCTCCGGCCCAAACACACCGGAGTCTCCGGCCTGGCCGGAGTCTCCGTGGTTTGGGGCGGAGTCTTTGGTCAGACCGGAGTCTCCGGCCCCTACGACCCCAAAACACCAGATTTTTGCGTGGAGACATGTATGTTGCAAGAAGAGCAAGTTTTGGGATGAGTGAGGCTTGGGTTGAGATTTTAGGTCACTGAAACTGGTACTTCACACTCAAACTTATAAGAAGCAACAAAAACAACATAAAAAACCAACGTTTGAGTGTGTTTTCCATAAAACATTGGATAGGCAATGAAATCCAAATATAACTCCATAAAGACCAATTCTTCACAAAGAAGATGTCGGTGGCCTAGGCCACCATGTATGAGTGTATGTGGTGTGACACCGTGAAGATATATCTTGGTTCACCGCCACTACTCATCATTTAAGCTCACAATTCATAAAATGAACAAATAGAGACAAAATGAGTTCTTACTATCGGCATAATGGGGGGAGGGATAGTCCAATGGATTAGGACCGCACTCCCCCTATGTCCATGCCTACACCTAAACCAAACATATAGCTAAGAAATAGGTGTGTATGCAAGATAGTCAAGCGACGCTCCCCGAATCTACGATATTTAGCTCATGCCTCAAATAAGTGAACCTTGCTTCATCAAGTGGCTTCGTGAACATATCGGCAAGTTGGATCTTCGTGGGAATATAGCCAAGCTCAATGTCACCCCGGTTGATGTGATCACGAATGAAATGATAACGAATCTCAATATGCTTCGTTCTTGAGTGCTCCACCGGGTTGTGACCAATCTTGATAGCACTTTCATTGTCACATAAAAGAGGCACTTTGTCACAATGGACACCGTATTCCTTTAAAGTTTGCCTCATCCATAACAATTGAGTGCAACAACTAGCGGCCGCCACATACTCGGCTTCGGTGGTGGAGAGAGATATGCAATTTTGCTTCTTAGAAGACCAACTCACCAAGGACCTACCAAGGAATTGGCATGCCCCGGAAGTTGATTTCCTATCATCCTTGCAACCGGCCCAATCCGAATCCGTGTAACCGGCAAGAGAGAATGTTGAGCCTTTAGGATACCACAAACCAAACCTTGGGGTATGAACCAAATATCGAAAGATTCGAACCGCAATTGGTGGCTTTCTTTGGGAGCCGCTTGGTACCTTGCACACACTCCTACACTCAACACAATATCGGGTCTAGATGCACAAAGATAAAGCAAAGAACCAATCATAGAGCGATAGAGTTTTTGATCGACATCTTTACCCTTTGGACAAAGTTCAAGATGACATTTGGTGTCCATAGGAAACTTCTTCTCTTTAGCATTTGCATCTTGAACCTCTTGAGCATGTCTTGGATATATTTGGCTTGAGAGATGAAAGTCCCTCCACTCAATTGCTTGATCTCAAAACCAAGGAAGTACTTCAACTCTCCCATCATGGACATCTCGATCATAAGCTTTGAAAATTCATCATTAAAAGCTTTGTTAGATGAGCCAAAAATGATATCATCAACATAAAGTTGGCATATGAAAAGCTCCCCTTTAACCCTCTTGGTAAAAAGAGTGGGATCGATTTGCCCCACTTCAAAGCCACGGTCTACAATAGCTCTCTTAGGTGCTCATACCAAGCACGAGGTGCTTGTTTGAGACCATAGAGCGCCTTATCAAGTTTGTAGACATGGTTTGGGAAGTGTGGATCCTCAAATCCCGAGGTTGCTTAACATATACCAACTCCTTTAAAGGACCATTAAGAAAGGCACTTTTCACATCCATTTGTTGCAATTTGAAATTATGATGTGATGCATATGCAAGAAGGATACGGATGGACTCAAGGCGAGCCACGGGAGCATAGGTCTCTCCAAAATCAATGCCTTCAACTTGAGAGTACCCTTGAGCTACCAATCTTGCCTTGTTCCTCACAACCATTCCATGCTCATCTTGCTTGTTCTTGAATATCCACTTGGTGCCTATAACATTGAGGCAATCTTTTGGCTTCTCCACTAGATTCCACACTTTGTTGCGCTTGAAGTTGTTGAGATCTTCATGCATGGCTTCCAACCAATCCGGATCTTCAAGAGCTTCAAAGACTTTCTTTGGTTCCACCATAGAGATATGGGCTTGATGTTCACTAAAACTTGCCAATTGTTTCTTGTGGTGACCTTGTTCTTGCATCACAAAGGATATTCTCAAGATGAAGACTCTTTCTTTCCCATCTCTTTTGACTCTTGCTAGACGACGGGTTTCGATATCCTCATTGTTGCGAGGAATTATATCTTGATCATTTGAGTCCCCGTCTTGACCGGAGTGGTGACCTTGATCATCTTGATGCACATCTTCAATGATAGAAGTAGATGGTTGATCTTGGTCTTGACCTTGGCTAGTGTTGACAATAGGAGAACTTGGTTCTTGTATAGCCTCTTGGTCAACTTGAGGAGGGTCTTGAACTTGTTCTTGGGTAGGTGCATCATTTGCTTCCATAGAAGGTGCAACTTCAACTTGTGATGATGGAGGCTCCACTTGAGTGGAGCTTGGACTTGCTTGAGGAGGCTCATGATGGACTTCAATGGGGCGATAGAAACCAACCCCCATTCTTCTTATTGCATCTTGAGGTTCCTCATTATCTACATCACAAACATGAAATTGCGCCACTTGGGAGCCGTCATTCTCATCGAACCTCACACTACAAGATTCCACAACTCTCCCTAAGGATTTGTCGTAGACTCTATAAGTGTGAGAGTTCGCACCGTACCCAACAAAAACACCCTCTAAAGCTTTAACTTCAAATTTAGATAAATGAATACCTTTGATTTTGTAGAAACACTTACAACCAAACACACGGTAGTAGGAGACATTGGGCTTGTTGCCGGTAAGCATTTCATATGAAGTTTCCTTCTTTCCTTTACGAAAGAATAACCGGTTGGAGGAGTGACACGCCGTGGAGATGGCTTCGGCCCACAAGAAGAGTGGAGACTTAAACTCCGCCAACATGGACCTAGCCATATCCATAAGAGTCCGGTTCTTTCTCTCGGCTACACCGTTTTGTTGAGGGGTATACGCAGCGGAATATTGATGACGAATTCCCTCTTCACTAAGAAACTCATTCAAGGTGTAGTTCTTGAACTCGGAGCCATTGTCACTTCTAATGGCTAATATGGGAACATTGTGTTGACGTTGAACTTCATTGGAGAAGTCGATGACGGTTTGTTGAGTTTCATCCTTCGTCTTGAAGAAGAAAACCCAAGTAAATCTTGAATAGTCATCAACAATTACCAAACAATACTTCTTCCCACCAAGACTCGGTTGAGGTACGGCACCAAAGAGATCAACATGAAGAAGTTACAATATCCTCTTTGATGATGATGGTGTTGCTTGGGTGGGGAGAATCATGCATCTTTCCTTCAACACAAGCCCTACAAAGACGATCTCTAGAAAAAGAAACATTCTCTTTTAGTCCAAGAATGTGGCCACCCTTGTGAAGACTTTGCAAAGTTCTCATATTGACATGGGACAAGCGGCGATGCCACAACAACCCCACGTCGGCCTTTCCGAATAAGCATATTGCTTGAGTGTTGGTTGACCCCGAAAAGTCTACCACAAACAACTCATTTTCAACATACCCAACGAACATGACCTTTAGAGTCTTTGCTCCTCAAGAGTACCGCCAAATCAATAGTAAAATGGACATCAATGTTCATCTTATTAAGAGCACGAACGGACATAAGATTGTAACCTAGAGACTCAACAAGCATGACATTTGCAAGGGTGATATCCCTTGCAACTACCACCTTGCCAAGACTCTTTACCTCGGCTTTTGACTTGTCACCATAAGAGACGGTTGAGTGATTTAGATTTGGTCTCAACTCCGTCATAATCTCCTTGCTTCCGGTCATATGACTAGTGCATCCACTATCAACCACTCATTTAGACCCACCGGAAGCATAGTCCTACAAGAGATCATTTCTTGGATTTAGGGACCCATTTCACAATGGGTCCCTTTTGGTTAGCAACAAAGGTCTTAGGAACCCAAATAGAATAATCAATGTAACCATCATAAGGACCAACATATTTTGCATAAACATCTCCATAATAGTCAACATAAAGAATATAGTTGAGATTGTTATGCCCCGCAAAGTCACTACGAGTGGTCTTGCCCCTAGTGGCATTACCACCCGCAATGGAAGTCTTGGCTTGTGCGGGCTTGGTCTTAATCTCCTTGTTGTTGCTCACTTTCTTCTTTGGCTCGGTGATTACCCCCAAGAGCAGGGGATCACTGTAGCACCTCTCAATGTGGAAGTAAGGTATCGATCCGCATGAGCAAGAAGAAAAAGTTATTTATTCCCTACAACTAAAGTGTCACAAGTTTTAATTGATTATGCACTAAACAAGTTTAAAGAACAAGGTAGTTGATTTGATGGATGGAAGTTTAATGTAACAAAGCAAGAATGTAAAAGGGTCCCAATCCTCTTCAATGCAAAAGGACAAGACAAATGTTTTCTATTATAGGAACAATGGACATGGGTTCATGGGTTCACTTAATCCTCTCTCTCTCTCATCTACGGTGATTATCATGTTATAGATAAAGTACACACAATTGTCATGTTTTAATGGTAGCTTTTATAACGGCTATATGTCCTAAAACACATAGTTGAAAGAAGTACTCATTTGTGTTGCTAGGTCACCCTCGTAAGGCTAGCGTGGTTGCTCTCACTCTCACATCATACTCTCTCTTTTTACCCCCAGATAAAGGATGTTGGGCGGTACTGTGTCACTCAATACCTATGCCGTGTCACATCGGCCATCCTATACCCACATACATCATACTTCTCAAAGAACAATATTCTAACAAAGTATGACAAGTCATCTCATACCACAATATCCACCATAAGAATTACATAGATGACCGTAATCATGTTCAGCAGCTCATACGGTACTAATTAGTGAAGCTCAAAGAGAGGAGAGATACATAAGTTACCACCACAAACCCATAGTCCAGAGGGTGGACTACTCCTCCTTCATCATGGAGACGGTGGAGAAGTCGTTGGAGAAGGTGGAGACCACCCGGCAGCGCCCTGCCGGAGTTTTTCCCCTCCAATCTGCAGCTCCAGATCTCTCTTTCGGTGTTTCTGTGTTTCGGCGGCGCTCCCGCTAGAGAACGTCGGGGGACCTTTTTATAGGCGTTTTTAGTTCAGGACTAGGTCGGTGGAGCAAAGATCGACGACAGCGGAGCCTCGAGGCCCAAAAGAGGTGGTCCCACGCGGCCAGGTACAGGGGTAGCGTGGGGCCCTCAATCTCCCAGCTGGTTGGGCTTATGGTCTTCATTTTCAGTCCATTGCGTTCGTTTCGAAAATTCTGAACCGTGCTCTCTGACCTTGCCCTTTTTGGAGTCCCGAAGCTTCCGGAAAGTCCAAAACACTAAAAAAGATGTTTTCTGACTGTGTAGGGTTAATTCCATAAAAATAGGAAACATACCAAATATTCCCAAAATCATTATAAAACATTGATATAACCCTTATATGATGCAAATATGATTGGAATATAAGTAATATAGTGCAAAGTTCATGTATGCATTTTACATGCATCACTCGGCTACATAACCAAGACCCTCCTTCCCTTTGTGTGGTTTTTGCTCAAACAAATAAGCAATACCCTTATCTTTACCTTTGGAAATAGAGGTCTTGGCACTAGTGGCCTTGGCAAGATCCGCCTTCAACCTAGCATTTTCTTCAATAGCATTTTCATGAACACGAGGAAGAATAGATATACTAGTTGAATTAGATTTAGAAAGTTGAGTTTGAAGTTGCTCATGAGACTTAACGAGAAGATAGTGAGTCGTTTCCAAGGCCTTGTGAGCCTTGTCAAGCTTCTCCATCTCCTCAATAAGTCTAGCATTAGCAACCCCAAGTTCAACTTTCTCCTTTTTAAGCACTTTATATTTAGCAAAGACATGATCTCTATCCTTAATGATTTTATTAATGATATCATCATTTTTAGCATCAAGAGAATCAAGTCTTTCCTCAAGAGTACTTCTTTCTTCACTCTCTTCATCAAGAGAGGCATTCAAGGATGCTATGGAAGCATTCAAGGAAGCAATGGTGAGAGAATCCTCTCTCTCAATCTTACTCTTTTCGTGAAGAAGTTCTTCGGTCGCACATAGTTGTCTCATGAGAGATTCAACATGTTCCTTAGCTTCACCTTGCAAGTTAGTCATGAAGGTATCGAAGGCAACAAGCTCCTTCTTAATCACAAGATTAGATTGGTCATTCATATCATGCATAGTCTTGGGAGTAGAAGATGATACCTCTGTAACATGAACCATGAGGCAACGAGCGTTGTTGGTGGAGAAGTTTTCATTGGGGGATTCAAAGAGAGAAGATGATGAAGTTGATACAATAGCCAATGCGGCTACCTCTTTAGTAGGTGCATCTTCATCTTCGGAACCACTTGAGGGATATTCTTCTTGTGCCACCAACACTATTATTGGTGCCTTCTTGAAGAAAGGCTTTCTTGGTCTTGCGGGCTTCTTTTGAATCAACCTTGAGTGGTTCTTTGGGACAAGCTTCCCACCATTTTGCTGTCGGTTCTCATAGGGACACTCTCTTATGTAGTGGTTCTTGTCATGACAATTGTAGCAAGTCTTTGTCCTTGAGGCAAGCTCTTTCTTCCCACTTGAATTGTTCTCTTTATCAAGTCTAGCTTTAGTGCTTGCCGGGTCATTCCAAAACACTCTTGTGGCAAGAGCTATGTGACCATTGAGGGCTCGTTCAAGCTCATTGGGAGCAATGTTGCTTGGGCAAGCTTCAACCTCATCATTTTCATCTAGACAAACCACCTTGGCCTTCAAAGCAAGTGAGGGACCTTGTTTCATTCCCATGGCCTTAGCATGGTTATCTTCGGCATTCTTGGTGGCAACCTTGGAGGCTTGCACTTCTTGCATAACTTCATTGGATGTCATTTGATTGTAGTTGTGTCTTCCTTGAATAGACTTCAACTCAATGGGCTCGAAAGGCAAGAGAGCATTCACATACTTCCTCTTGACCCAAACATCATCCACATAGGTTGCCCCCACATCATAGAAGGCCTTCGCAAGAGTTTTGAGTCTTCCATACATGTCTTAATGATTCCCATTGTCAAACATGTAGAAGCCTTCGGCATCATTGCTCAAAGAATCATATCTATTTCTCTTCATGCTTACATTTCCAAGGAAAGCAACCTCAAGGCAATTCCAAGCTTCTTTGGCGGTGGTGGCGTGAAGAACATAATGCTTGTCACTCTCACTCAATGAGAGTTCAATCATGTGGAGAGCGGAGGCATTGAGTTGCTGTTCGGCAAACTCTCTTCTTGTCACATTGCTTGGATCCGTGAGCTTGTATCCATCTTCAATGATCCTCCAAAGCTCGATAGAGGCACTGTGGATATGAGATTTCATTGAGCGTTGCCAACTTGCAAAAGCTAAAGCATTAAGCTTAGGTGGAGGACCTAAAGGGTTTATGCGGGTGGTGATAGGTGGGTCGAGAGGGTACCATCCCGAAACGGCATGGTACTCTTCCTTCCCATCTACATGCATGGTGGAAGGTGGCGGAGGTGGTTTACTTGCAAAAGCTAAAGCATTAAGCTTAGGTGGAGGACCTAAAGGGTTTATGCGGGTGGTGATAGGTGGGTCGAGAGGGTACCATCCCGGAACGGCATGGTACTCTTCCTTCCCATCTACATGCACGGTGGAAGGTGGCGGAGGTGGTTTAGTTCCGGAGGTTGTTTCAACCCCCTTTTTCTTTTTCTCTTTAGCCTCCTCGGAATCACCCTCATCGGAGTTAGAGATACCCTCTAGTGGGATATATATCTTCCGAAAGCTTGCCTTTTGCAAATTTCATGAACATGTCACGAAACTCATCAAATTTGACATTCATGGACGATGTCAATGTTGTTTCCAACGCTTTGATATCGGCCATGGATGCCGCGGTGGCTTTGGCCTTTTCAAGGGCTTCATTAGCCTTGGCAAGATCGGCCTCATCCTCACTATGTGTCATACTTCTCTTAGGCGGTTAAGCCCAACAAGAGAGCCTAGGCTCTGATACCAATTGAAAAGGATCGGTATGACACCTAGAGGGGGGTGAATAGGTGCTACTCCAAATTTTAGTCTTTTTCAATTTAGGCTTGACACAAAAGGTAAATTCTCTAGATATGCAACTACGGTGAATTTACCTATATGACAAGCTAGCAACTAAGCACGATATAAAGTAAAGGCGGTAAACAAGGATAGAGGTAACCGAAGTGAAAGCACACGGAGACACGGATGTATTCCCGAGTTCCTCCTTTTTAGGGGAGTATGTCTCGTTGGAGAGGTGTGAACCAACACAATGGTTCAACAGCCACAAAGGTTTCACCCTCTTCTCCGGTGAACCGCACCACAAAGGATTGGTTCACTTCAACTATCGGAAACCTTCAAGGCGGAGTCCGGAGCCTTTACAACAACGATTTGGGGCACAACCCACAAAGGATTGGGGTTCCCAAACAGCTACAATCTGTCATAAAGACAATCAAGTAAGTACAACAATGGGCTAGGTTTTCCTAGGGGAAACCCTAGCTAATGGTCCCTCAAGTGAATGAGGGGGAAATGAAAAACGGCTTGGTGAAGATGTAGATCGGGGCCTTCTCCTTCAATCCTCCAAAGATCAACGAGTTTGGGCGGAGGGATTGGGAGATCTAGTGATTCTTGAGCTTGCAATAATGGTGGACTTCAATTCTGGTCGAGCTAAGTGGCTGTAGGTAGGTGGAGGGGTATTTATACCCCTCCCAGAATTGTAGCCGTTGCAGTCCACTTACACCGAAGACTCCAGTCTGGAAGGGCCGGAGACTTCGGGCTCCCTGGGCGGAGACTCCGGGGTTACTCCGGGGTCACTCCGGACCCCTATACAGAGAGTGCCACCAGCTTGCTCTCTTTTGCTCGAAATCCTGGGGACCGGAGACTCCGGCCCCTGAGCCACCTTAGGCCGGAGACTCCGGCCTGGACAATCTTCAACAGATTTGCCTTTGCACTAAGTTGATGATTTATGAATATTTCTTTTGTTTTTCCTCCACCACTTAATATTACATTAGATACATAAATCCTAGGGTTGTTGCCTAACACACAAAACACATGGGGATATAAAATATGTTCTTTCACCTCCGCCCTGCGCCATCTCCGGCGAAGCGCCTGATGACCCACAAGTATAGGGGATCGCAACAGTCTTCGAGGGAAGTAAAACCCAATTTATTGATTCGACACAAGGGGAGCCAAAGAATACTTGAGAGCCTTAACAGCGGAGTTGTCAATTCAGCTGCACCTGTGAATAGTCTTGCTCGACACAGATTATCAGTAGCAACAGTTTTATAGCAGTAGTAGCGGTGAAATAATAGCAGCAGTGAAGTAATGACAGCAGTAGTGATTGCAGTAAACAGTAGGATTAAAACACTGTAGGCATAGGGATGGATGAACGGGCGCTGCATGGATAAGATAGCTCATATAATAATCAAGACATAGGCATTGCAGATAATAATGATAAAGCATCCAAGTACTAAGTAAACATAGGCATGTGTTCCGTATATAGTCGTACGTGCTCGCAATGAGAAACTTGTACAACATCTTCTGTCCTACCAGCCGGTGGCAGCCGGGCCTCAAGGGAATCTACTGGTAATTAAGGTACTCCTTTTAATAAAGTACCGGAGCAAAGCATTAACACGCCGTGAACACATGTGATCCTCACATCGCAGCCATTCCCCTCGGCTGTCCCAATTATTGTCACTTTGGGACCTCGGGTTCCGGACAACAATATGTGTATACAACTTGCAGGTATGATCAATAAACAGTGCATATCATTATGAAACAATAACATGTTCAGATCTGAAATCATGGCACTCGGGCCCTAGTGACAAGCATTAAGCTCAACAAGTTGCAACAACATCAATAAGTACTAACAACGGATACTAGGCACCATGCCCTAATGATCTTATAACTTATTACATGAACAATCTCATCCAATCCCTACCATCCCCCTCAGCCTACAGCAGGGAATTACTCACACATGGATGGGGGAAACATGGATGGTCGATGGAGAAGCGTCGGTGATGATGATGGCGATGATCTCCTCCAATTCCCCGTCCCGGCGGAGTGCCAGAACGGAGTTTCTGGTCCCCGAAATAGGTTTCGCGATGGCGGCGGCGTACGGTGATGTTTCTGGATGAAGTGGACGACCCCCTCGCGTTTTAGGTCAAGGGTTAAGTAGTCGAAGGGGGCTCGGGGGGTGCCGAGTCGCCCTCCTGGCGGCGCGGTGGGCCCCTTGGCCGCGCCGCCTGTGGTTTGGGCCACTCGTGGCCCATCTCACTCCCCTTCTGGCTCCGTGAGTCTTCTGGTAAAATAGGAGGTTTGCGATCTTTTCTGGTGTTTTTCCCGAAAGTTGACTTTCTGCACAAAAACAAGACACCAGGGCAATTCTGCTGAAAACAGCGTTAGTCCGCATTAGTTGTATTCAAAACACACAAGTTAGAGGTAAAACAATAGCAAAAGTGTTCGGGAAAGTAGATACGTTTTGGACGTATCAACTCCCCCCAAGCTTAGCTTATTGCTTGTCCTCAAGCAATTCAGTTAACAACTGAGTGCGATAAAAGACTTTCACGAACACATTTGCTTCATATGATGCATATATTCTCACTATATGAACAAATGCTTAGGCAATTCAAGATGAGGCAAATGCAAATAATGTCACTCAATAGGCATGTAAACTATGAAAAGATACCAACATACTAATAGCGACAAACATGAAACATATTAATTCACAAGATTGTAATGCTCATAATAGGATATGATAAGATGGTATCTCGCTTGCCCGTTTTTGTACAGCAAAACATAAATGCCCAGGCACCTCTGAAGTTCATGGGAAGACTAGAATCAAAGATATCAAAGATAAAAGCATCAAAGTTATATCACAGTTAACCACATTCTGGGACAAGCACATTACACTAAGAACGACAACTATGCTCTCGAGAAAGTGCTCAAAGAAAGGATGGTGACTCAACATGAAAGTAAAAGATTGCCCTTCGCAGAGGGAAGCAGGGATTATCATGTGCTAGAGCTTTTTATTTTTAAAACAGAAGCAAAATTGTTTTGGGAAGTGTTTGTTGTTGTCAACGAATGGTAGTGGGTACTCTAACCCCCTTGTCAACCAGACTTTCAAGAGCGGCTCCCATGAAGGATGTTATTTCTACCAGCAAGGTAGATCATCCCTCTTCTCTTTTGTTTACACATGTATTTTAGTTTCATTATGGGTGACACTCCCCCCAACCTTTGCTTGCACAAGCCATGGCTAACCGAATCCTCGGGTGCCTTCCAACATTCACATACCATGGAGGAGTGTCTATTTGCAAATTAAGTTGCTTACTGATAAATCAGGGCAAAACATGTGAAGAGAATTATTGATGAAAGTTATAATTAATTGGGACTGGGCACCCCGTTGCCAGCTCTTTTTGCAAAATTATTGGATAAGCGGATGTATATGCCACTAGTCCATTGGTGAAAGTCTGAATGACAAGATTGAAAGATAAAACACCACATACTTCCTCATGAGCTATAAAACATTGACACAAATTGAGAAGTACTTTGAAGGTTTTAAAGGTAGCACATGAAAATTTACTTGAATGGTTCGAAATGCCATGCATAGGTATTTATGGTGGACACTTTGGAATAACTTGGTTTTCATGGTTTTGGAAGCACGAGCAGCATTCCCGCTCAGTACAAGTGAAGGCTAGCAATAGACTGGGAAGCGACAATCAAGAGAGCAATAACCGTCATAATCATGCTTGCGACAAAATGAAATTAATTGAGGCATAAAAGTGATACAAGAACTCTGAGTCAAAATAAATCATCAAGGCTTAATTGACTTTTGTTTTTCAGTCATATGCATGCATGAGCATGTGCCAAGTCAATTCGAATGAATTATTCAGAGGAGGATACCACAATGTCATACCCTCTATGAATAGAACAATGCAAGCAAACATCAACATAACATGCTACCACTATTAATAAATTGGGACCGATCATGAGAGAACAAGAACTACTAAGCATCCACTAAATGACATATACCTCACATGAACCAACTAAGCATGCTCACATAGATGAGTATATGTACAAAAATGAAAACAAATAGAGTTCATACCAGCCTCTCACCCCAACTCGAGTTGTTGTAGATCATCCTTATTGCTTTTTCACTTGTGTTGCTTCGAATGATAAGAATGAAAACCAAGCTCCATCGGAGTCACGGATGGCTGTCCAACTCTGAAAACACTATACAAAACCAAAAAGAAACAACAAATATTTTTGGGTTTTCGAGTTTTTGAAACAAGAGCAAAAAGAAACAAACAATAAAGCAAAATATTTTTGATTTTTGAATAACAAACCGAATTTTAAAACTAAGCAAACTAATACTGAAACTTAAAGAAACAAATGAAGAGAAACAACAGAAATATTTTTGGTCTTTTTGTGTTTTGGAATGCAGCAATAAAAGGAAACAAAAAAAGAAAGAAAGAAAGAAAACTGCAACATGGATATACAAAGTATCGACAAGATATGATATGTAAATGAGTGAGATGTCGATATACCTCCCCCCAAGCTTAGGCTTTTGGCCTAAGTGGAGGTCAATGCCACTGTCCCCATGATGTGCCACTGTCGTGATGAAGAGGGTACTCATCCTGGTACGAGCCTGACGACGCACCAGGATAAGTGACGGTGTAGTGATCACCAGGTGCCTCTTCCTCCTCCTGATGCTGCTGGTGAAAACCTGCAGTCGAAGCTGCTCCTCCAATGCATCCTTGGAGTACGACCACGGCCTCCTGTGAATAGGAAACAAATCGGCCTGGGGCAAAGGGACCTCGGTTGCTCCCCGTTAGTATAAAACACTTTATAAACAATGTTCCCTATGCGAGAGCCAGGTGCAGCAAACTGATGCTATCATAGTAGCAAGATCAAGCCTAACAGGGGCTAGCACATCATCAGTAGGTGTCGCAGAAAGACCAAAACTAGCAGCAACACGCTTCGCAACAATCCCACCATAGATGGGTCCTTTAGCGGCTAAGCGGCGAGCAATAAGAGCACCAAGGTTGTATGCAGTGTTACCATTAAGTGCAGCAGCAAGAAAAGCAAGATGATAATTAGAAATGTTGCTGGTGTTTTCCCTACCAAGAATGCTAGTAGCAAGGTAGAAAACAAAATACTTGATGGCAGGGTATTGGATATTCCTTATCTTGCCGCGATGAGCGTCGCGGCTATCGTCATCGGTCACTGCTCGATAAAGTTCCACCAAGTCGCGGGTGTTTCCTTCAATCTTCTTCGCTGTACCTATAGGAGCAATATCTATGGCAGCACAAAAGTCATTCAAACTCATGGTAACAGGCATATCATAGATCTTAAATTTAACAACAGGTCCATAAGATGAGTTTGTGAATTTAAAACTCTCAACAAAAGTTTTGGTGAGCCAATAATGTTGGACACCCTCATCCTGCATATAAGTAGTTAAACCAACCCTCTGGATGAGAAACATGAAGTCATCAAGCAAACCTGCATTAGTTAGAAACTCAATGCATGGAAAGGATGAAGCATTTGGGATTTGATCATCCCCTCCATCTCCAATGTTTGGTGCAATGACATCTTCATCATAGGAGCGCCTAACTCGAGTGGATGCCCTCAAGGGTCTTCTTACCCTCTGAGAGTCACTCTCAAACACCTCTCCAAAGTTGTGGTTATGCATTTTCCTTTTCTGAAATTTTCAACACATATCATAAAAATTGATTTTGAAGCATACAAATGAGGGGAACTACTATATGGACTTGCTAGAGGACTAAACATGCATCAAAACTGATTATATCAACATAGAACAAGCATGCATACTCACTTAACAAGTCACCTACAGCAGCAAAATACTCAAGGTATACTTTACTAAACAAAATTCTACTTGGATACATGGAGGAGTCACATACCTGAGAGCAATTGCCCCAAATCTCAGCAGCTGAGATGGGCTGAACAAAGAGATCGAAATCGCGAGGAAGAACAGCAAAAACTCGGGTGTGAGAGAGAAAAACGAGCTGAGTGATGCAAGAGGAAGAAGTGGTAGGTGGGGGAACTGTTGGAGGGCCAAGGGGCCCCACCTCAGTGGCTGGCGCGGCCAAGGAGGCAGCCGCGCCACCATGTGGTTTGACCCCATGGTGGGTCCCCTTGGTCAGCACCAGGCACTCCCACGATGCTCTTTGAAAAATAGGACCAATGGTATAATTTTTACAGATTTTGAAAACTTTCAATTTGCACGAAATCTGGATATTTAAATTAATAAAACTTGGGCAGAAAAATTATTTTTAAAATTCAAAACAACTAAACTTTTGCAACCTAATTATCACTACAGGAGGTAAAACAAAGTTGAAGAAAGAAATGTGTTTAGCTCTTTCATGTATGCAAATACATTTGATAACAAGGTTGATCAAGTCTTGGCACCAAATAAATTTACATGACACAAATGATTTAAACATCATGAAACACTCATGTTACCTTGTATTGTATTGATATGGATCCAATCATAATGTTTTGATATCCTTCTTGATGATCATATATAGGGCAATCAATACTTCCCACTTTGATAGTTTTAAAATTGGAGATGGTATTGACTCCATAAATCTTGTCAACTTTCTTGGGGAAATAAACAGTATGTTCTTTATCATTAACATTGAAAGTTACTTTTCCTTTATTGCAATCAATAACAGCACCTGCAGTATTTAGAAAAGGTCTTCCAAGAATAATAGACATATTATCATCTTCAGGCATTTCAAGAACAACAAAATCAGTCAAAATTAAACAATTGTTAGCCACTTGAACAGGGACATCCTCACAAATGCCAACAGGAACAGCAGTAGATTTATCAGCCATTTGCAAAGATATATCAGTAGGTATCAATTTATCAAGATAGAGTCTCTTATAAGAGAAAAAGGCATAACACTAACTCCTGCTCCCAAATCACATAAAGCAGTTCTAACATAATTATTCTTGATGGAGCAAGGGATGGTTGGTATACCTGGATCTCCAAGCTTCTTAGGAACCTTGCCATTGAAAGAATAATTAGCAAGCATAGTAGAAATTTCCTCATTAGGAATTTTCCTCTTGTTAGAAACAATATCTTTCATATACTTTGAGTAAGGAGGCAATTTAATAGCATCAGTCAAAGGAATTTGCAAGAACAAGGGTTTCATCCATTCACAAAATTTATTATAATGTTCTTCTTCCTTTGATTTTAGTTTCTTAGTTGGAAAAGGCATTTGCTTTTGAACCCAAGGTTCCCTTTCATTACCATGTTTCTTAGCAATGAAGTCTTCCTTAGTGTACTTTGTGTTTTTAGTATGCTTTTCAGGTTCCTTTTCACTAACTTCTTTATCAAGAGCATCATTTTTATCCTTATCACTATCAAGTTCATTACCACTTTCAGTTTCAGCATCAGAGATAGATATACTATTAGGATCATTAACAGTTTCAGAGGATTCTACAACATTTTTATGTTTCTTCTTCTTCTTTTTCTTAGAAGGAGAAACTGGATTTTCAGCTAGTTGAGAATCTTGTTCAATTCTTTTAGGATGTCCCTCAGGATATAAAGGATCCTGAGTATGAGCTCCACTTCTAGTGCTAACATAGACAGGTTTTAATTTTTCTTTAGAAGCATTGGCTAACATGTCTTGTTGCACTTTAGTGAGTTGATCAATTTGAGTTTGAACCATATGGAAATGTTTAATAAGCATCTTAACATCATTGGAGGTTCTCTCCACAATATCATGCAACTTACTAATAGCTTGAGAGTTTTCATGCAAATGATTCTCTACTCTCATATTAAAATTATCTTGCTTAATAACATAATTATCAAATTCATCTAAGCATTGATCAGGTGGTTTAGAGTAGGGAATATCTCCTTCATCGAACCTGTGGAGAGAGTGAACCTCAATTATGGATGGATGAGGAATTGGCTTACACAAATCTTCAATAGGTGGAAGGTTCTTCACATCTTCAGATTTAATACCCTTCTCAATGAGAGTCTTCTTGGCTCCCTCATTGTTTCATCATTCAATTCAATCATACCTCCCCTCTTCTTTGATATTGGTGTCGGTGTAGGTGGGGGGTCGGCGCAGGTAGAGTCCAATCATCATAATTCTGGCTGATTTTAGCCAATAATTCTTCAGCTTCTTCAGGGTTCTTTTCCTGAAAACACAACTAGCACAACTATCCAGATATGCTCTAGATTCAATAGTTAGTCCACTGTAAAATATATCAAGTAGATCATGCTTTTCCAAATCATGTCCAGGCCGAGCTCTGATAAGAGAGCAAAACCTTGTCCATGCCTCTGGAAGTTTCTCTTCATCTTCCTGGTCAAAGTTATAAATTCTCTGCAAAGCATCATGTTGAGCACTAGCAGGGAAATATTTCTGAAAGAAAACATTAAGCAAACCAGTAGGACTAGTAATAGAACCAGGAGACAAGTTGTTATACCAAGCTTTAGCATCATCTTTTAATGAGAAAGGAAAAATCTTAGCAACAAAATAGCTACGCTTCTTGATATCATCAGAAAATAAGCCACTCAAAGTAGAGAGCTCATTCATGTGCTCTACAGCACTTTCACTCTTAGTGCCACAAAAAGGAGTTTTCTCAACAATAGATATATGAGATAAATCAAGAGAAAAATCATAATCCTTATCTTTAATGTTTATAGGAGAAGTGGCAAACTTAGGATCAGGTGACAACTTGTATTTAACAGCATGTTGTGCAAGAAAATTTCTAATATTACTTGCACCAGTAGTAGCATTACATTTATCAATAAAATCATCATCAAGTTCCACATAAGTTTCATCAGGATCATCATCACAAGTATAATCCCTTAACTCAGGTGAATAAACAGGAGTAGTAGGACTTCCATTAGGTGTTCTAGTATTTTCAAGTTGTTTAGACCTAGCAATAGCAGCATCTAAAAGTGGACCTAATGAAATACTCTCATCAATCACAGTAGAAGCATCATCAATATTATCAGAGGCAATTTCAGATTCAGCAGTAGTACCAACACGTGAAGATTGTGGTGGTGTAACAAGTTGACTCAATACAGATGGTGAGTCAAGAGCAGCAGAGGTACTAAGTGTCGTACCTTTTCTTGTAGTGGATGGCAATACACGGACCCTCTCATCACGAGCTTTACCCATGATGAATAAATTTCAGCGAGCAATATAGATCACAAGTGAACTCACAAATAAAGCTATGCTCCCCGGCAACGGCGCCAGAAAATAGTCTTGATGACCCACAAGTATAGGGGATCGCAACAGTCTTCGAGGGAAGTAAAACCCAATTTATTGATTCGACACAAGGGGAGCCAAAGAATACTTGAGAGCCTTAACAGCGGAGTTGTCAATTCAGCTGCACCTGTGAATAGTCTTGCTCGACACAGATTATCAGTAGCAACAGTTTTATAGCAGTAGTAGCGGTGAAATAATAGCAGCAGTGAAGTAATGACAGCAGTAGTGATTGCAGTAAACAGTAGGATTAAAACACTGTAGGCATAGGGATGGATGAACGGGCGCTGCATGGATAAGATAGCTCATATAATAATCAAGACATAGGCATTGCAGATAATAATGATAAAGCATCCAAGTACTAAGTAAACATAGGCATGTGTTCCGTATATAGTCGTACGTGCTCGCAATGAGAAACTTGTACAACATCTTCTGTCCTACCAGCCGGTGGCAGCCGGGCCTCAAGGGAATCTACTGGTAATTAAGGTACTCCTTTTAATAAAGTACCGGAGCAAAGCATTAACACGCCGTGAACACATGTGATCCTCACATCGCAGCCATTCCCCTCGGCTGTCCCAATTATTGTCACTTTGGGACCTCGGGTTCCGGACAACAATATGTGTATACAACTTGCAGGTATGATCAATAAACAGTGCATATCATTATGAAACAATAACATGTTCAGATCTGAAATCATGGCACTCGGGCCCTAGTGACAAGCATTAAGCTCAACAAGTTGCAACAACATCAATAAGTACTAACAACGGATACTAGGCACCATGCCCTAATGATCTTATAACTTATTACATGAACAATCTCATCCAATCCCTACCATCCCCCTCAGCCTACAGCAGGGAATTACTCACACATGGATGGGGGAAACATGGATGGTCGATGGAGAAGCGTCGGTGATGATGATGGCGATGATCTCCTCCAATTCCCCGTCCCGGCGGAGTGCCAGAACGGAGTTTCTGGTCCCCGAAATAGGTTTCGCGATGGCGGCGGCGTACGGTGATGTTTCTGGATGAAGTGGACGACCCCCTCGCGTTTTAGGTCAAGAGGGTTAAGTAGTCGAAGGGGGCTCGGGGGGTGACCGAGTGCCCCCACCTGGCGGCGCGGTGGGCCCCTGGCCGCGCCGCCTGTGGTTTGGGCCACTCGTGGCCCATCTCACTCCCCTTCTGGCTCCGTGAGTCTTCTGGTAAAATAGGAGGTTTGCGATCTTTTCTGGTGTTTTTCCCGAAAGTTGACTTTCTGCACAAAAACAAGACACCAGGGCAATTCTGCTGAAAACAGCGTTAGTCCGCATTAGTTGTATTCAAAACACACAAGTTAGAGGTAAAACAATAGCAAAAGTGTTCGGGAAAGTAGATACGTTTTGGACGTATCAGCGCCCCTGTGCACGTCGTCGACGTCGACGCCGCCGCCACCGCGCCCTGCTCTCCGGCGAAGCGCCCCTGCGCTGCGGCCCACCTCTGCCCTCCGGCCTGCTCCGGCGCCGAGCGCCGTCGCCCCCCGTGCGCCGTCACCTCCCGCGCCATCGCGCGCCTCCCGCGCCGGCCTCCACCTCCGCCATCGCCGGCCACCACCTCCGCCACCGCCTCGGCCGGAGTTAAGGTGAGGTTTTTTTTCATTTTTGTTTAGCTTATTATTAGTTTATCTTATTATTAGTTTCAAAGTTAGCTTATTTTTGTTTAGCTTATTATTGTTTAGCTTATTATTGTTTAGGTTATTATTAGTTTGAAAATTTTGCACAAATTTTAGTGTAGCAAACTTGGAAACTTTGAAAGTTAATTTTTTTTAGTTTAAGTAAATGTAGCAAATCAGAAAATGTAGCAAATATTAGTAGCAATTTTTAGTTTTAGCAAATGTGATTAGGTTTTTAGAAATATTAGTAGCAATATTAGATTTTTTTTAGCAAATGTGTTTAGGTTTATTCTTGTAGTTTTTCATTTTGTTAAGAAATTTGTAGTGACATTGTAAAGTTTGAAATATTGCTAAGTTTGAAATATTGTTAAGTTAGAAAATTTTAGTAGGAAAGTTTGAAATTTTAGCTAAGTTTGAAAATTTTGCTAAGTCATTTTAGTTGCAATATTGTTATTTTAGTAGCAAAGTTTTTTTATTAGTGTATAAGAAATTTAAAGTTGTTTGCTATGAATTATAAATTTGCAGTGACAATGAGCTATGGAGGACGATGCCCCCATCATCGACGCCCGGCCTTCATCCGAGACTTGGAGAAAAAAGAACGCTTTCAAGCAATTATATTTGATAAGACCCTTGGACCCAATTCCGATGGAGAAGAGACCGACGAAGAAGACAGCGAAGATTTCAGCACGAAATGTTTGAACGACTCCGGTGAGGGACTTGAGTTACAAAACTTCAGAGACGACGACGAAGAAGAAGTGCCGTTAGAAAACTCCGTAGAAAACTCCGGCAAGGTATATATTAAGTTTTGTTGATCACTAGCTAGATGCATTAATTGATTTATATGCGCACTTATTAACGAAACGTTTTTCTTTCAACCCTCTGGATCTACGTCTTTAATCCCCAAACGAGGTCCGGCCCAAGGGTTAAAGCAGTCGGATGGTGCAAAGTTGTCGATCGACGAAGTTAGCATAAAAGGCAAACCGGAGAAACCCGATGGAATCTACACTAAATATGTAGCTCAATGCGGAGTTCTTGTTAGGGACATGGTCCCGATCACCGTTCAGAATGGAATGAGCCGAAGAAAAAAAACATTGGCGCAAAATATCTCGAGCAAAGAATTAAAGATACCCTTTGGGACTCGATATTGGGTTCTTTCAGCCTACCGGCAGATCTCCCACAGAGGATGAAGGATAAAGTCAAGGAGTGGACTCTTAGCAAGATGGCCGAGCAATTCAACAACTGGAAGAAAACATTGTGGAGAAAATATGGGAACAAAGATATAGTTTTCACTGGACATCTAGAGAAGCTAAAAGATGACTGGGCTGAATTTGTGGCTTATAAGAAATCGGACGTCGCTGTGACCGATCGACCCGAAATAAGTTGAATGCTAAGAAGAAGAAATATTTCCATCGTTTGGGCTCTGGTGGCTACAAGACTGCCTTTCCTAAGTAGGAAGCCTATGAAAATGACCTGCGTCAAAAAGGGATCACTCCACAGACAGATGACTGGCCCGACAGGTCCAAGTTCTGGTTGTTCGCGCATGGGGTAGTGTTGGACCCAGACATAGGGTTGATTGTTGCAAAGGGAAAATGGCAGAAAAGAATTACAAGAGTCGTCAAAAAACTAAAAGACGCAATAGCACTAGTCAAGGAGGGAAAATATGTTCCCGGTAGAGAGGACGACGAGCTTTCACTCGCCCTCGGGAATAAAGAACACTGGGGACGATGTCGAGGCAGAGGAGGCGGGGTTGGTTATCTTCAAGGGTTTCCGGAGGACGTTGCAACTTATAGAAAACATTGCAGAAGTAAGAAGAGGGAGGCGGAGAGGGTTACTGCATTAGAACGCACGGTGCAGGCTGTGCAGGAGCAACTGGCCTCAATTGCCCAGCAAAGGGAATCTCAACTGCGAGTAGAAGATCCTACAGGCGATGCCTGCCCATCTCAGCGGAAAAAGCAGCGTGGGTACCACGCAGCTACAAGATCCTGCAGTTGATGAACCAGTTGCTGAACCATCGGCGGCTCACTACCCCGTGGATGATATCACGGAGAAGACAAATTATGAGTTACATGCGACAATGAAGAACATTAGTTATCCGGTGGCGATTGGCTATGCTTTACCACATCAACTTGGAGCAACCTTCCATTTTGGTGAGATTCCGGCTGGATTTGCTCGTGTCGGGGTCACGAAAGTTATGTCGGGATTCAACTCAATAAATCTTGACATTCCTGGAGCTGAAGGCGAGAAGACATTGGGAGAAGTCGAGCTTGGTATCGTTCTATGGAAGAAGAAATACATCAAGTTTCCAGACTCGGCGCCAAGGCCACCGACTCCCCCGGCTAGAAATTCACCACATCAAAGTCCACCCGCCTCCCCCGCGGATTGGGAGCCCACCGCGAGTCCATCGCCCGCGCCGTCCCGTCAGTCGACTGATGCGCCCACTAGTAACTTGACAAAGCGGAAGTTGTTCACGTCGTCCCCTGTCAAGAAACGTGGAAAAAAACCCAAGGAAGTCAAGGCTCCTGAGAAGTTAGCTTGTGAGATGACTCAGGAGGAATTAGATGTGAGCCTGCGTGAAGAGTCGAGAGCCTTTTTTGAGAAGAAAAAAAGGAAAGACTGGAGGCAAGACTTGACCCCATAAAGGAAGTTCTGAAGACTATACCAAATGAGGTAAAAGATCGCACCGTTGACAACCTATGTGACCCTCCACCGCCGCCCATTTCAGACTATGAGCGAGGTATTGACAAGGTACTTTCCTCGCAGATGGAGCAAGATAAAGTGTGCGGGAAAATAGTTGCCCAGCTCGGAGAACAAGAAGCACAATCGATCGCCCCGCTCATTGTGCCTTCTGAACCTCGGGAAATCGAGCATGGAGAAGTTATCGTTGGCGACACAGGTTACCCCATGATGGAGGTCACCCCACGATATGATTTTGAACTCGGGCTGACTCTGGTCGAAAATCCGAGTGCTCTAACAACACAGTTATATAAATTGCATACCTGGTACATGACCACCGCAAAAGAAGGGAGATTCTATCTCATGGCGGCGGTTAAGGAACAACACTACTTCCGACAATATGCTGTGCAGGTTGAGTTCGAAGAACTTTTTCAGATGTACAATGAACGTGCTCTCGACAAATCTATCCTCAGCTGCTATTGTCTGTAAGTAATTTATTCGTGTAATTTAATTATTTATAGTTAAACCTCTCGTTCATTGCTTGTAATTATCCTCACAACATTCTTTTGTATGCTATATTATGCAGAATGAAGATTCGTGAATGCAGAATAGGAGGAATCTGGGACGTTGGGTTCATTGACCCGGATAAAGTTCATGTCCAGACCATAACTGACTATCCCGAGGACACAGAGGACATTGTGCTAACGCTTCTTAAGCGACAAAGTACCAAAAAGGAAATACTTTTTCCTTACAACTTCGGGTGAGTGTTACCATCTTGTACACATTCTATTTTGCTTTCCAGATATTAAGTGTAATTGATGAGTTCTGAATAGCTGCGTATATAAATGTGCGCAGGTACCACTTCATTCTGCTAATCATTAAACTCGAGGATGGAGAAGTTGAAGTCTGGGACTCATTAAGGAAAGATCAAGAAATACAAAAGCGTGCGTCTAATGCTCAAGAGGTAATTTCAATCGCACTATATCGGCATGTTTCGTTCATTTCCGTATATCAAAAGTATAAGTAATAACTCCTCAATTCATTTTCTTTTCCGGGCAGGGTTTGGAGAAAGTTCATCAAGGAAGAACGCAGTCAATGGAAAGAGAAGCTGGAGTTCAAGTCTAACTTAGTAAGTACTACTACGTATCTAGGTCTATGTATCTTTCTAATACCAGCCTCATTATCTTGATTATTATTTGATTAAATTATATTCTTGTATAGTGGTGTCTGCGACAACCACAGGGGACGAAACTATGTGGATACTACGTTTGCGAGTATATTCACATGAGGGTCAATGAGAGAGTCAATAGTGTAAGAAATCGTGAGGTACGTAAACATCATACACAACTTTTATTTTGCTACCATCAATTGTGTTTAGTTTCGATCATAACTGATTTGATCTCCTTCTTTTAAAGATGTCAAGGAAACGGGGCCAACTTCTACCACACAACCGCGTAAAAGCTATTGCGAAGGAATTGACGGGATTCATTCTTATGCATGTCCTAGATGAACTCGGTGAATTCCACTTTGTCGAGAGAGTCCCTCCACCTCCACGCATGTAATAGCTAGCGGTGATCTCCATTGTAATTACGAGTACTTTAATTTTAATTATATGTAACGAGAGTACTTTATATGTGTGTATAATGAGTACTTTATATGTGTAGTGAGTACTTTATACGTGATCTCCTCCGAAACCCTGAAAAATGAGCGAAAAGGAAAAAACAGAAACCCTAAACCCCGAAAAATAATCAAAAAGAAAAAAAAACAAAAACCAAAACCCCTGAAAAAATAAGCGGGGGGCAAAAAAAGAAGGAACCTTTAGTACCAGTTGGTGGCGCGCGCACGTTCACCCACGTGGAGGGCCTTTAGCACCGGTTGGAAATACAACCGGTACTAAAGGGGTACCTCTTTAGTGGATAAAGTTGTATATTACACAACTCCTGATGCAGTGTGCATGCTTCCTAGTGGAGACAGGAGACAATATATGCCAGCCTAATCATGCTACTGTGCATGTGCAGAGGCAGCGATCGATCTAGTACATGCCTTATCGGGGGAAAAACCGGCCCGTTGGCTAATTGGTTGATGAGGGACGCATGGCCCTAGTACATGCCTTATCGGGGAAAAAACATTAGCAAATGCGCGAACCGCATGTGGCTGTTTCAGTATTCCGTATATTGTGTCGTATATGAGATTATGAGGAGCTGCACATTAAGCTAAGCACTGAAACTTGTTGAATTCATAATCTACCCCCAGATTCATCAAAATGGCCATTTTATAAAGGTGGAGCGAGCAATGGATGTAGAGCTCCTGCCAAAATGTGAACCTCAAAGTTTGATACGGCCCGTCTAATGAAAAATAAAATAGTGGTCCATTTGTGGTGGCCGTTGGAGGGTCTTCTGTGTCTGTTCGGACAAAATCGAATAGGCATGGCCCGTTTGCTGGCTGCCGTTGGAGGTGCCCTTACCCCTTTGCTAGCAATTTCTGAAGAAAAAAAAACATCTTTGCTAGCACGCATGCATGCAAGCATGGATCGACACCCATGGATGATGTCCCTTCCTGAATCAATCATCATCAGGTGCTGTCCTGCCGATTCTCGAATCGAATGCCCAGGCCCCGATCCCCATAGACCGAGCTCGGACCGGTCTCCTTTCCCCTTCTACAGGAAAGGCGAATTTTTCGACCCCCCCCCCCCGCACAGACCACCTCGCCGCCGGAGATCTGTGCGATTCCCCTCCTCCGCCGGCCGCTCCGGCGGCGGGAGGTTGGGGAATCGGCAGATCCCGGCGTGTACATAGTGTAGGTAGGTGTAGGGCTCTCGCCGGCGGCGTTGTGGAGTTGGCGGCGGTGTCGGAGTTGTTTTGGTGGACGGCTTCCTTCTCCCCTACTCTGGAGTCTCCGGCGGAGGTTCGAGGCAGGTCTGCTGTCCCCGGCGTGCTCGCGGCTCCTCGGAGCTTCGACGCGCCTTCCCTCGAGCCGGCCTTCGTGTTGGCGGAGCCGGTGTTCGAAGATCTAGGTGGAGATGCTGGAGTTGACCAAGCCGGTGCCGTTCGTGGTGAAGGATGGAGGCTTCTCGAAGCTGAGGACCGTCGACTTCCCGTCCGTGGAGGGGCTCCTCCCAGTTCAAGCTTTGTGTGGAGGAGTGGCGGCGGCGCGCCGGCGGCACGTGCTTCGCTGCGGAGAAGACGCTGGGATCCAGAAGTTGGCCTTATCTGTATTTTTGTGTTTCTTCTGGGTTCTTCTATAAGAAGCTTGGTGTAACTTTTCGTTTCCACCCCGCAAAAAAAGAATGCCCAGGCCCCGGCCGGCAGATGCAGATCTGCATGCTGAGATAAGATCGCACGCACGCGCGCGACATGGAAATTCCGATAGGCCAATGATCGAGAAGCTAGCTAAAGCCTGCACGCATAGCTTGTGGCTCGCGGCTTCCAGGTCGCCGATCGCGTCACGCGTATCCTACGTACATTACATACGTACGTCAAAGCTTCACGCACGGAGATGATACTGCCAATCGAGACCGATGGCAGTACAAGATCTGCCTGCCAAGACTGCACGCATGCAGTAGCAGCACTGTGCTACCAGTACCATGCGTTGCCCTAGTTAGCCAGCTTGCCGCCGACACTTCACTATCCTCGCCTAGCTCACTAGTACTCTCTAGGTACGCCGTACGCTCACTTTTCTGAATTATTGGCGCCATGCATGGAGTGGAGGCAACAAACACCGGTCACGCTACAAAGTAATCATGCATGCATGGTATTTACGTCCTACCATCGGTGAGATATAGTACTTTCTTTAATTTGTTTCGCATTTCCGATCCGTTGGTAGTTTTGTTGCACCCGAATTTCCATTGAAGATTCGGCATTGGTGTTGATTTGTCCATGAGTCGTAGAACTACATTTTGCCGCCCCGGTTTTGATTATCGACAGACCGTAGATGTGGAAGAACTAATTAACTTTAAAATACTTTCGAATGTAATTTTAGAAGTTACCATGTATGCAAAACAATGAATTTGTGGCGAGGTATGATACTATTATGGCATCAATTTGGACCATCTTTGCGACGCTAAGTGATGAGGTTATGTTTTCTTTTACACCGAGGCAAAAGACTTATCGTTTTCATTAAATAAAAAGAAGTGGGAATTTGCAGGTTAATTAGCAAGAAATCGGGCTAAACACGAAACAACACCTTCAACGACCGTCATAGAACACGATCGTCACGAGGGCGCACACAACCACCCTGCCTGCCCACACGAGCTGCACACACACCATCGAAGCAACAATCATCGTCAAGGTTGCCCCGTGTCATTGTCAGTGATGAGGTTTTGGCTTAATGTGGAGTAAACACGGTCTATATATAATGAGAGGAGGGGAGTGGTGCTGATGAAGCTTTGGCGCTGCTGGCATCTAAGAAAGAATGGCGTTCATGAGAAGGGTGACTGCAGCATTGCAGGCTCAGTTAATTTTCTTAGCCGTTATTTGCAGGAGCTTAACCTCAATTCTATGTTGAAAAATAACAGATAAACGAAAGAAACCCATCATACAGGATGCAAAGCTCACCTTGGCAGCTCCTCTGAATTACAAACAAAATGAAAAGTGGTCTGCACTAGTCAATGGATGGAGAAACTCAATGTGGATGCTTCGTTTCAGGTGAACACCAGTACGTGCTCTATTGGTTGCCTATGTCGTGACCATACTGGGAAGGTGCTATGTGCGCGAAACTCTGCTGGGACATCCAGGACGTACCTGAAGCCGAAGCGAAGGCATGTCTTCTTGATCTTCAGAGATCCAAGAAGTTAAAAAGGCTTCAGTTATTCTAGAGCCTGACAACTCTTCGGTCGATGATGTCAAGCGTGAGAACCATGGCTTGTCTCGCCTCTGGAATTTGTATGATGATATTAGCATGGTCCAAGAGAACTGTTTACGATTTGAAGTGGTGAAAATAGGCATATCCCTCCGGATTTGGCTGTTATTGTTTGAGGCCGACTCTGTAAAACTTGCTATTCCAGGCCCACTTTCAGTAATACTACTCCCTCCGTCCTAGTTTATTAGGCACAATTCTGAAAACAATTTGTCCCAAAACTTTCCACCTCTTAGGCACAATTTGCATTTAATGTCCTCTCACAATTGGCCGGTTGCCTCTTCCACCAATGCATGCAAGTTTTTAGCCCCAATCAGGTAGCACCTTGGGCAAATAGATTAGCAAATTATGCCTTATAAACTAGGACGGCGGAAGTATAATGAACAGTATCAAATATAGACGCATTATTAGCATCGAACAAGTTTCAAGGTCACTAGAAGTACTATAATATTCTCCCTAATGATCATTATTGTAATAAGTACTAGTAGACATAACATAATCACTGACAAGGCTCGTTTTGTGCTTGACTAACGACCTCATGTACTAAGGCCTCGCCCTACTTTAATAAGGGCTTATTCACTCCACTCGTAAACGATCCGTAGAGCTTTTCGAGTGAGTGATCGAAGCCTTTCTGAATCTTCCCCCTCCCCTCTCCCGAGAATTGCATTTCCGCTTCAGCTTCCCTGATTTAGTTGGGTTGGAACAAGCGTGTTAGGGAAACATAGGGCAAAACCCAAACAACCCTACTCTCCCCAGAGATGAAGTTCAGCATACATTTTGAGCCCACCATCACCCATAATTTTGCCTCTTCCTTAATGTACGAATGACTGGGCTAGGGAGGTGTGAGATGTGCCGGAAGATCCGGAAATCCACTTTGGGTAGCAGGTGCAGATGCACCCACTACCCAAAAAATAATTTTTCAAATGTCAAAAAATTCCCTCCTTAGCAGGTGCAGATCCGGAAGATCCACCTTCTTAACACTGTATTGCCTTTGTCAAGTGGCGCATCTATTCTACTATATTTATTTCCCTCCTTAGGCCCGGCTTGGTTCCCAGGTGGGAGGCACGGCTCCCTCCATGCAGCATCTAGCCTAGTGTGAAAGGAGCCAAGAAGATAGTAGACAATGAGATACATGTGTGGTTTTGAATTTTAGCTACTAGGAAATAAATCTTCAGGATTTTACTTCCATCTAGTCCTGATTATGCACTTCCTCTTCATTCTGATTTACTTGGTTCATCTTCTTCTCCTCTCTCTTAAACCTTTCGATTACGTACTAATTTTCCAAGTGAGACTTAATTCCCTTACATACACGCGAACTTCTTTTTTCTACTACCAGTTTTTTTAGACATTATAACGGCATTAATCCTCTCTCTTCTAACTTAGAATTGGTATTAGTAGTTTTCCAAAGTAGCATCGTAAACTCGAATGGATAGAGTATTACTGAAACATTAACATGACAAAGTATTCTCACAAAGTCATGTTATTACAACTCTGAATGGATTCCCCTAAAAGAATTAAATAGTTTCAAACTTAGGAATATTAATTAACACAAACATGCACTGCTTTGGTTTGGTTTGGTATAAATACTATTCTGATATCATAAAACAAGGACCACCGGTGAACTGGAAGTAGGCCAGACTAGCTAATGTACTACTCCTTCCGTTTCTAAATGCTCTAAGTGTAAGATGCTTTAGTCATTTTCTAAATTCATATGCATCAACATGTATCTAGACACGTCTAGTGTGTGTGTTCACTCACTTTAGTCGGTACTTAGTCAACATGCAAAACACCTGAAATATTTCAAATTTAGAAATGGAGGGCGTACAATGGAAGAAACAGTAGTCATTTATTTTACTCTTTTTTTAAGGATATGGTTAGAATGCACTTTATATATACTCCCTCCAGTCTTTTTTACTACCCATATTATGTCTGTTTTCAGTCAGCTTTGTTAAATTTGACCAGTTTCTAAAAAAATACAAACATTTTAATAGCAAATCAGTATCATTTGATCCATCATGAAATAAATTTCATATTTTATCGATTTGGTATTATAAATTTTGTTATTTTTTCTCTAAACTTGATCAAATTCAGAACAATTGACTTAAAACAAACCTAATATGGGGAGTAAAAACGGCTGGAGGGGGCCAGAGGTCAGAGGATAATAGGCCAGCCAAGTAACGAGAACAGGGACAAAATTCAAAAAGAACCAAACATATGAATTTGCAATACTTGGTAGTACTACTAATCGAGTAGTCCAACTGATGAGAGGTAAGAATAGAATTACAATGGCGTCGTGCTTTCAACCAATCTCAAAGCACCTGCACTGACCCGAGCTCGTTCGAGATCAACTGCTCGTAACGCCTCCTGTCCGCAGCGTCCTCAGGCCGCCTGGCTCCACTTGCCGCGGCCGCCGGCGCCGCGTGGCCGCCACCCTTCTCGGCGTCGGGCATCTCCATGTCTGGCAAGGACGACGATGTCAGCGCCTGTGCCCGTCGCGCCTGCGCTTCCCAGTCGGTGGATCCCACGACGCAGAGCATGAGACCAGCGCAGCACACCTGAGCCGCGAGGAGTCCCACCCACAGGCCGACGAATCCCACGCCGAGCCCAAACGCAAGTACCACGGCGACGGGCATGCCAACCAGGTAGAAGGCGCCGAGGTTGACGTGCGCGGCACGCGACGGCCGCGCGCTGCCGCGGAGCACGCCGCAGCCTACGGTCTGCGGGCAGTTGCCGAGCTCACACAGCCCCACGACAGGCAGGGCGGCCGCGGTCAGCCGGAGGATGTCGGCGTCGGTGGTGAATATTCGGCCCCATGCGTGGCGCATCCCCGCCGCGAACGACATGGCCACTAGCCCCATCGCGGCGGCACCGACTACGGCCACGTGGGCGGCGGCGCGCGCGCGGCCAGGGCGGTTCGCGCCGAGCTCGTTGCCCACCCTCGTCGACACGCCAAATCCCAGCGAAGCCGGGAAGACGTACATCAACGCCGTCGTCTGCATGAGCACGCCCATGGATGCCAACGCCGGCTTCGGGTCCGGCAGGAGCCCGCACAGAAGGATCATCACCTCGTACCACCACCACTCCAGGCAGACCGAGACGCAGCTAGGCGCCCCCAGCCGCGCAAGCGGGCCCCACCCGTCGAGCCACTCTGCCGTGGGGCCCCATGCCTCCCGCAACGCCGTGTCGCGCCGGCTGACGTACACGAGCAGCACTCCGAGGAGCACGAAGTTGGACGCGGATGCGGCGGCGGCGACCCCCAGGGCACCGAGTCCGAGTCGCCCAACCAGCACGTTGTTGGCAAGCACGTGGAACAGCACGGCCGCGCCCGCGGCGGCGGTGAGCGGCTGCGTGATCCCCTGCGACCGGAGGTAGACGCGGAGCGGGTGGATGAGGGAAAAGGTGAAGAGGTCCGGGAGGGAGAAGAGGAGGTACTGCTGTGCGAGCTCCGTGATCTCGCGGTCCTGGCCGAGTAAGACGAGGATCTTTGACATGTTGAGCCAGAGAGCAGAGAGCGGCAGGGAGCAGCAGAGCAGGAACATGACAGCACGGTACAGGGTGAGGCCCAGTAGGCGCGGCTGATTGGCACCAAACGCCTGAGAGCAGAGCGGGTCCATGGCGAGGGAGAGCCCGGAGAGCACGGAGTAGCCGGTGATGTTGGCGAAGGCGATGGCCAGCGACCCTGCCGCTAGAGGGAGGTCGCCGAGGGAGCCAAGGAAGAGCATGGACAGTGCCGTGCGGGAGTACAGCAGCAGCGCTGTCACCGCGATCGGGCACGCCAGCCGGCATAGCGCCACCGCCTCGCGGACGGTCTCGCCGCCCGTCACCGGCGGTAGCACGGCGGTGCTACCACCCTCGTGGCACTTCAGCTGGCTGCAATGAGAGCCGGCCGGGTTGTCTCCGTGCAGGTGAACGTCCGCGCACTGGGCTAGCGTCACGTAGACGTTGTGGCCGCCTTTGCTGCCGGGCACTGCCACCGCTGGCGGCGACGGCGCAGGGATTGTGGTGCACATCGGTGCGCTGTGTGTGTGCGTGCTTGCTATGCTGAGGTCGAGAGCAAGAAGAGTAGGCGAGACTAGTAGTAGCAGAGCAGAGTTAGAGCTTGGTGTACTTGGCCGGGGACACTCCCTGTGCTGTGCAGGGGCTGCGGGGTGAAGAGTGCCGGCGCGGGTGCATGGTGATTTATAAGGAGATGATGACAGGTTTGTTTAACCCCGGGAAAGTACTCCTCCGAATGTGGATTAAGATTAAGGGAACGACCCGTATTATATTTGACATAACCGTAAATCGTTAGGACAATTTTGTTAATCACCGAACCCACGCATGCATACCCATGCCTGCTGGCCGGAACGTTACATCTCCCATGCATGCACTAGAAAACAAAATCGCGGTTATCATCCGCATTAAATGCGAAATTCGAAAATTTAAAATGTTTTGTAACTCAAACCGTTTATCCGATTTATGATCTGTTTTCATCGTTGGACTAGTCGCGTCGAGATCTTCGAAACTAGATCCCATATTGATATGTTCCAACGATATATTTTTTTGGACCCAAAAGTTACCCACCCATTAACACGTAAACGGTTTGATACTATCTTCTATTTTTTGTTGTTCTTTTCGATTTTTCCGTGTTTTGAAGTTACAACCTAATTTCATAAGTGATTTATCACTTTGGGACGATAAATTTATTGTGTACAAGTGTATAACTAACTAAAACAATTAGTATTAGTGTGATAACTTTATCGATTTCATGATAAAAACTACACTCCTAAAACAGATGGATAACTCTATCAGTAGTGGGTGGGTAATTATTATTAAGAGGTCATGATAACTATACGATTTTAAGGTGGATAACTATAGCATGAATAAATGGACAACTCAATCAGTGAAGGGAAGGTAACTCTATATGTACTGGGTGGGTAACTATATCATTAACACATGTGTAACTTTATCAATACTAGGTGGGTAACTCCATCAGTACTGGTGGGTAACGTTATCAGTACTAGGTTGGTAACTTTATCAGTACTAGGTGGGTAACTATTACCAATAGAGTCTTTTTTATTGTGTAATTGTCACTATGAAATCGAGAGTTATCATTCTAATATTTATGAAGTTGAACGGGTGTTTTAGTTTATAGTTATCAACTTATGCATGATACATTTACCATCCCAACGTGATATTCACTTATGAATAACTAGGTGTGCTAACTTCAAAACTCGAAAAAATAAAAAAGAACAACAAAATTGGTTCTATTTCAACCCGAAAACTAATCGTTAATATGGTCGGTAACTTACATACTACGGACTGGGAAACTTATATGTTACGGGGTGGGTAACTTTTGGGTCTGAAAAAAAAGTTGTCGGAATATGTCAACATGGGATCTAGTTTCGAAGATCTCGTCGCGACTAGCTCCGCGGTGAAAACGGATTCTAAAT
Organism: Poa pratensis; assembly: GCA_947311845.1. NCBI lineage: Eukaryota > Viridiplantae > Streptophyta > Magnoliopsida > Poales > Poaceae > Poa > Poa pratensis. Next base: position 60,099,798 of record CAMZMU010000096.1, on the reverse strand, counting down.
CGGATAAACGGTTTGGGCTACAAAACTTTTTAAATTTTCAGATTTTACATTAAATGCGTACGACATCAGCTTTTTAGCTTTTTGCGCATGCATGCGGAGGAGCCAATTTCTCTAACTCACCCGTGCGCATGGAAAGTCTGAACGATTCCGCACCGTACGATCGAAAATCAACGGGCCACGTTCCGTCTCGCGTTAAGCTAACCATAAGGTGTCTTACGATTAGATTTTCTGATTAAGTTTGGTTTGCCCTTTTCCTCTCCTATCTGCATGGGTGCGAAATGGTTCATGCATAGCCCGAAAGAGGGTTCACTACCGGCTTTGCCGGGTGTCTTGGGTATTGTGCGAGTGCTCTCCATCTAACACTCGACAAAGAAGCTTTCGAACGTTCGACATGTCCAAGCTTTGGAACCCCTGGTAAAGGGTGAAAGCTATACTCTCTCATATTATTATGAATATAGAGAATTAGAATGTTTAGATGTGACTCGATGAGATTTATATGATGATCTCGTCGAGCCTAGGGTGGATGATTTAAGGTGTAAGAAACCCAAGGTTGGTCTTGGACATACACGTGGGCGTGGATGCTGATGAGGATGGCGGCAGTCTTTTCTATTGGTTTTTGATTGCCTCTCATTTGAGGGAGCCTCGGATCCCCTTTCTGTATAGAGGGTTGAAGTAAGATTCCTTATCTTCTTCTTCTTCTTCAACTCTTCTAAATATTCTGCGATAGTAGTCCCTGATTTGAACTAGAATTCATCTATAAGACATAGTGGGTTTCCTAGGCCTTGACCTTTACAGGCATGATGGGGGTAGATGTATGTATATCGTAGTTATACGGGTTGTCACCATATATCATATACAATGAGGTTGCACGATGGCAACACATGGAAAAATCGCTTAGACCTTCGACCTATCAGTTCGAAGGAGAGAGCACATACTCAAGGGGAAGATCACCATCCATGACCAAGTCAATTGTCTAGCTCATCGGCTTCTCCCTCCCTCATGCAACTTGCACCGAGCTTGACGCCACCCACCTTATCAGGGAATGGGGACTTTATCAAAATTGGTCACTATGTCGAGGGATCCTTTCTTCTGAAAGGGGTGCCCCACAAGCTCGAATGACAAGCCAAACATTATGTCGCGAATGACTCTACCCAAATCTCGTACAAAAGGACTCTTTTTATGACACTCTCTCAAAATAGGACTAATTTGTGCTCCGACGAAACACCTGAATCTATTAGAAAACATCATTGTGTCAACTGTATCTTAGTGTACATCGACATTCTCTCATAAGGATGATGCCTACTAACTAGTGATCTGTCGTTTACCAAGCTACTCGTGGCACCCCATAATCTATTATTGTTCGATTGCAACAACAAACATTTTACATTTTTACATGTTTCATTCTAACTTTGTATAACAAGGATACCATTTCAGTGACATTAAACAAAACGGTTCTAGTTATGGATCTAATGTCATGTAAATAACTTTTTCTATTTATATAGACAACGAAGTAATCCAGAGCAAAGTGTGTGAGACGAGCTTTCACCATGCTCGATTCTCACAACCTCAAACTTGGAGTTGTCCAACTTCCATCATCTTGTTGGGAAGTCAGTTATGTGCCTCCACATACCTATGATGTCTCGTGTCTCCGCATCTTGGTGGACAGGACGATTTCCACATTGGTGTCGTGTGTTAGTGAGTTGGACGAAGTCACGCATATGGGGTGCATGGCTGGCTGCAATGCATGCATGCATTGGCGCTTCCGCGTTTGAACAGGCCGAAGTCCAGAGTAAAGTAATTGGGCCACTCGTGCATATGCTTGCACGCGCGGTTTGTCTAGTCTAGCTAAATCAAACCCTTCAAAGGTAATGCATGACATGAGTGCACAAAACCGTCTTCTTTCTCTGTCAAAGAAAAAACCGTCTTCTTTCTTTGACGCACGTTTTGTTTTCTTCAAAGACAAAGAGGGCGAAGCAAGTATATCCATCAGTATCCCGTCCTGCTTGACTTTCTCACCACATGACCTATATCTATATATGTTCCCCTTTATGAAACTCTCTCTCTCTCTCTCTCTCTCTCTCTCTCTCTCTCTCTGTCATATGGTAGATTCTGCTGCATCTCATTAAAGTAACTTTCTTATTAAGCAAGACAGAAAGGTGTAATTCACTATGTCGATAGACAAATATATCCACGTGCAAAATAAAATTGCGTGGCTTAAAGTTTGGTTGACATGGACAACACACTTGCACCCTTTAATTGAGTGTGCATGCATGTCATATGATCATAGACCAAAATAATGAGCGCTATTAGGTGGCCTTCAAATCTTCTTTATCGCGGATCTAGATCTCATGTGGTACTGTACAATAATGTGCACAATACGCAAATCAGATCGTACTTTGTGAGTTGCTGCATGCGGTGAGATCTTTCTAGACTGATCTAGAGCGTCGTGGAAATACACCGTGATGGGAAAACCTAGAGGGTCGAATCTTCATCCTTTTTTAGATGCTCTCTCGATCTGCATGCTCAGACTTCAGATGGCAAAAATATTTGGATTTTACTGCACTGCAATACTGATCACCATTATGTGCAAGCGATCGCATTGCCGGCCTCTTTTGCACAACACCATGGACCATAACGGGAACTAGGCAAAGGTGATAAAGCCGGGCGAAATAATGTTTTGAAAAACTAGGCAAGGGTGTAGTGGTAGGGTCATAGTGGTGGATTCCTGGTGATCGGAGTTTGAATCCTATCAGGAGCAATTTTTAGTATTTCATCTGGGTGTGGTTTTTCTATAAAATACTATCAAGAGCTAGTCCTGAATGGTCTCATTTTTTTGAATTTCTTGCATTATTACACGATAGGTCGAACTATTTCCATCCAAATATGGACTGGGTATGAGGAAGGGCGCCGCCGGACAGCCCGAACATTTGGGGTAGGGATCGGTTGGGTGATATTTTTCAGTCTAGAACATGTCCGAACAATCGTCGGATACAAGGAGTAATGGAGGGTCCGGTTAAAGATGCTTCAATGCCTCTGTGTGATTTTTTTTTTCCGAGAAAGTGTATCTTTCGGAAGAGAGTGACGGGGTAGTATCATAATACATAATACTGTCTAATCCAAATGTATTGCACTCGTGTAGTGTATGTCCAACTTCACGGAAAGTAACATGCAAACTTTGCTGGTTAAAGGAAGGAACCATTAATTCCCAGATAGTGCAGTAAATCGAAAGGAGCGACGCTCGTGGAAAAGTTAATGAGGCAAATGTGTCGTGCATGGTGGGGACTGGACGCTTGCATGGAGTAACAAATATCTCTACATGCTTTAGTTAATGGTTTTCGGCTTGATCTTGGATTCTCAGCCGAAATCTTCTTTTGACGGTGAAGTTCTATATTGTCGGCAAAGTAGCAACACGATGACCGGGATAGCTTAGCAGAATATATTGATTTCGTGCGTGTGCAAGAAAACTTACGTCAGGAGCTAGCCCAAACTGCCCAAGATATTGCCACACGTATATCCATCCAGGGCACCCATGGAACGAGACAAAGTTTAGAGAGCGAATACCCAGACAGTTTTCCTTGCAATTCATGGGAATCGTACGTCCAAAAATGTTTCCAACAGGCAATAGACACCATAGTTATATAGTTATAGAGTATACTAGTCGAAAATTGTTTGTAATCCCGAGCTCCAAAGTGAACCCGCTTTTAAAAATTCAAAACGTTTACTTTTGGCGGAGTAAATTACAAGAATCTACCACATTTGGAGCTCTGACAACAAGTCAGTACCATTCCTGATAATTTTTACATGTCAGTACCAACCGTGGGGCTAATGACAACAAACTGCGCAAATCTTGTTCTAATAGCGTATTGTCAACAGCTCTGACATGTGAGCCCCATTCGTAAGGTCTAGCTGGTAGCACACGTGGACGAGGAGGTGAGTTGGACGCGGAGGCCCACCTGTCAGCCACCCAATTTCTTTCCCCTCGTACCTCAAAAAAAAATCTTTTCCCTCTCTCTTCTTCTTCCACGAGACAGCTCTGTGGCCTCTCTGGTCAACGCTACCAGGGCGCTGCGCACGGGGGCCGGCGAGGCGGTGGCCGGCGCAGCCACGGAGCTGCACGGGGCCGGCGAGCACCCCGAAGACTGGGGCGGCGGTGGACGGCGTGGCCACGGTGCTACCCGGGGCCGGCGAGCGACGCGAAGACTGCGGCGGCGATGGCCGGCGCGGCCACGGCGCTGCGCACGGGGCCACGGAGCTGCACGGGGCCGGCGAGCACCCCGAAGACTGCGGCGGCGGTGGACGGCGCGGCGGCCGACGCAGCATGCTGGCGCGCCGCACCCGGCGCGGCGACGCCGATGTGATTGGCCCTCTCGGGCTTCAGCCGCTGCGGCGCCATGGCCGTCGTCGTTGTGGAGCTGGCCGTGGACACGCAGGAGCTCGAGGACGATGTCGTCCCGGACACGTATTTGTCCGCGCAGGGTGACTCGTGGACGCGCAGAGGAAGGCCGCATCGGCCGCGTGGTTCAAGTCTGCCCCCGCGCTGCACAGGGTGCAGCGGATGAGCATCCCTTCGGCGGCAGCACAGAGGGGTCCGTCAGCATGGGGTCGCCCGCAAGGTACTCGCGCGCCAGCGAGATCTCCTTCGAGAGGATCTTGTACTCGACGTTCCGCAGGCCGAGCCGCTCCGCGGGAGCGCCATAGTACTCGTTCGCGGTCCAGTCCGTGCCCAGCGGCACCACCTGTATGAACACCTTCCCGGGCCGCATGAAGAGGAAGTGGGTCATCGCGGTGCCGTGCACGCCCACCATCGCGTCGCTCATGTTCATCTCGTGACCACGGAGCGGCCACGGAGCTGCACGGGGCCGGCGGCGAGCACGGAGCTGCACGGGCTGGCGGCGCCCTTGTGGCGGTGATGCGCTGCGGGTGTTGGGCCGTGGTGGCGTGACAGCAGGCAGTGGGACGTGGTGGCGCGGCGGGGGGCGGACGGCGGCGCTGCACCACGGTGGGGCACAGGGGCCGGTCGGCGGCCTGCGGTGGCGCGTGTGGTGTGTGGGCTTGAGGGGGAGAGAAGAAACAAAAAGAAGGGGAAAATAAGGTGTGGGGCTGACTGGTGGGCCCCATGTCCACCTCAGCCTCACGTCCACGTGTGCTGCCAACTAGGCTCTTATCGATGGGTCCCACCAGTCAGTATGGTGTCAAAATATGTTTAGATATGAATTTGCGCAGTCTGTTGCTATTAGCCCCACGGTTGGTACTGACTTGCAAAAATCACCAAGAATGGTACTGACTTGTTGTCAGAGCCCCAAATGTGGTAGGTTTTTGTAATTTTCTCACTTTAGCGCTCCATCTTTTTCGAAAAAAGCATAGAAGTATATATACATGTCTAGTGTGTACGACCAAATTTGCATCGAAATATTGTTCTTATATGGTCCGCACAAAAAAGACAAAGGTTGCGCCAAAAAATACTTATTTTTTTTCCTTTCTCTCGAAATAGGCTTACGCTTCGCTATATTAATATAGCAACCACCCAATACAACTGAGATTGCTGGGGCAAACAGCACAATCACGCCCAAGAGGAAAACAAAAGAAAGACAAGAGAAAAAAATGTCAACAACGCTAGATCGATGAAATCGAAGATGATCCGCAACTGCTGCGCCCTCCGTAAAATTCCACCACGCTCCCGTGCCGCCGGATTGCCGCGTACCAAGCACCACCTTCAAGAAGGAATGCGACGACGACGACGCTGCTGCCCGGACTGATCCTACGATTTCTCCCGGTACGCGGATGGAAGTGGGGAAGGGCTACACCCGACGCCCTTTAAGAAGGATGGCGGCGCCCGGAGGCGTCACCACGTCGGTGCTGGTAAAAACCGGTAGGGATTTCTCCCGACCCCTGGCACTCCACACCCTGGCCAAACCGTCAACTCCACCTAGCTCGCCGCCCACGAACATACGCCAACAGTCTTGAAATCATCCACGACGTCTCACCATGGCAAACGTTGCGAGGCCGGCCGGACCGGAAAGAACAAGCCGTAGATAGGGGACGACAATACCGCAGCCTCGTGGGAGGGCACAACCTCCACCGCCGAAGGCAGTAGCCGACCGGACGTAGCAGGAGCACACCGGGCCACCCTGCCCGGCCGGGCCCAGATCGGGCCCGTGAAGCTCCCGCCGCCGTGTTGCAGCAGACGTGGCCGCCGTAGTCGTCATCCCCATCCCGAACTGCTCTTCAATCCAATCAGAGGCGGCAGAACAGAGCCCAAGCCGGCCCACCCGTACCCAGATCTGGGCCCAAAGCCTTGAGGGCGCCGCCGGCCACGCCGGCACCACATGCCGCCACCGTTGCCAAGCAACAAAGACACCGCCCCGCCGCCATCCGGCCAGCGCCGGAACGCCGCCGGCCGAGCCGCACCGCCGTCGGCCGGAACTCCCCGCGGATCCCCGCGAATCCTTGAGAAACTCCTCGCGCGCAATTTTTGGGCAGAATTTTTTAGACTTTGGAATACAAGAACTTATAGAACTGTATGTGTGTGAACCAGTGGCATCGGGCATCCCATAAACACGACGGATAATTTAGTCCTAGTTCGAAATGGTTTCTCGGTAAATATCCGGAGAAAATGTATGATTTCCGTGAAACAATTCTAGACCAATATTATCTCAGATAAAATTTAAATCTATATTCAACGCTGATAGTTTTGACGTTGAGCTCTCACATGTCAATATGTCATCACGATCGATTCAGGGTGAAGAAAATTAACTAAAATACGTAGCTTTTTTCTAAGGTCACTTCAGTTTGGCCAGTTGGCCAACACGTCTGTTTGGATGTTAACATCCGTACGTATATCTGATATCTCCGATATTTTCAGTCGTGCATCGTCGTTTTCAGTCCATGAGATGGCCGTGACCAAATGGACGTCGACGACTCACGACAATTAAATGCGTCCATGCGTTTGCTTCTTCCTTTTCTCCGACAATTAAATGCACTTGACCTCTCGTTGCATGTCTTTGCGAGTGTTACTTTTGTCTGGTTCTTTAACGGAGATTCACTTTGGCACCCGGGTGCATCACCCGGTATTTGAAAAACATATTTGAAAATGTCAAAAAAATCTGAAATAAAATTTCGCGGATACATATTCATATTCTATGTGTTCACATAGTCTTTTTTTGAATTTTTCCACATATATTATACCGACAAAGAGTACACGATTACATTGATTACAAAAACAAAACTAAAAAAGACGAGCAAATCTATGAGATTTTCAAACTCTTTCTTCATCCATGACACAATCTTGTACTTTTCTGAAGGCAGCCGTAGAACAACGCCGAAAACACCAAACCACATACTCGTGAATACCACTGAAGGTTCTCCCTTTTTAATTTTGAGCCGCAATGCCAAGCTTTGTGCATGCACACAACCATTAAATTAATCAAGAAACATCGGCAAGAGCACCACCACTGATATTTCAGGGACAAATAACCGTACCACTTTGTCGACGTCGTTGGGAGACGAGAGAACGAATCACCATTGCCGAAGACGTAGTAGCCGGGATAGATATTGCGAGGACAAACCTCCTCGCGGCAATCATGAAAAACAATCCAAGATTGATCTGGCGGAGCAAGATCTGAAGAACCATATCTAGACAAACTTAATCTTCCAAAGACACCATTGACGTCGAGAAGAAGATCTCGCTGTCGAACGAAGTGCGGAAGACCACTTATTGCAGACGATGCCATCTCCATTGACGAAGAAGACCAAGTTCTAACATTAAGAACCCTTGTGTAGCGCCCTGCGCAGGTCCGAGGTCCCCACCCCTGCTAGTGCCAGAACGACAACTAGAGGAGGCGAGGACCCGTCAAATCCAAGACGAAGGCGACGATGAAGAAGTAGATCGGCGTCGGCGGCGGCGGCTAGGTTGAAACCCTAGGTCGCCGCCTCTATTCTTTCTTTTCCGTACGCGAGAGCTGTTCGCGAGTAACCCTTTGTATGTGATAGTCGTTTCATCAAAAACCGATATATTTTGTGCCTTGTGTAAAAAAGACAAAAAAAAGTACCGCGAAAAGCCTTATTTTACCATCAAATCTTTTTCTTTTTTATACAAGCCACAAAAAATGTCGGTTTTTCGTGAAACGACTTTGTGAACACATAACATGTTAAGATCTATGCGCGAATATTTTTTCCAAATTTTTTGACATTTCAAAATATGTGCAATATATATTTTAAATAAAGGGTGCATATGCACCCGGGAGCCAAAACACCGTTCTTTAAAGTGTACCATCATCGGGAGTAGAGATGTCTCACTCCCGGCAGGAGCGAGCTTTTACTTTTAAAAATTCAAAACTCATATTTATAAGTTTTTAAAAAATCTCCATGTTTTCAATAATGTATCCCACGAACGTGCAAAATATCAATTTGAAATACTTTATACTATGAGCTACAGAAAATGATAAATGTGTGGATCTAAGTGTACACACTTCTAAATCTCCAAAATATACAAAAAATAATTTTGTATAGCTCGAAATATAAATTAATTCAAATCGAGATTTTGCATGTATGTGAAATACATCATCGACAACATGCAGATTTTTTAAAACTTATAATATAATTTTGGTTTTATTTAAATAGAGTGAGCGTTGGAGCTCGGGAGGCAAAACGACTTTCCGGCCATCCCTCGTCTTTCTCTGATTTTTGAAACATGCTGATTACAAAAAAAAATAAGCGTACATATACCACTACCACACGAACACACACACGGCACCTATTGAATACTAGAGTCACGAAACTTCAAGATTGATGAAGTCACAACACGTGCCTCAACCGACGCCAAAGTGACAGATAAATCTATCAAAAAATTAATGAAAGTGATAATTTCAGTAGATTGAGTGATGAGGACATCCCTGGTTCATCCCATCCATCCTCATGTCCACAAGATGAAGCTACAAAAATACAAGCTGAAACCTCTACAAAGAAGACACACTTGGGTCCCATGACAAGGAGTCGTGCTAAACATATACAACAAGAGGTGAATGCGCTCCTAGCTGATTCTAATATTGATATGAATGAGAATTATATACTGCCTAAGTCTTGTGTGTTGCTTTTACTCAGGTTTTTACCTATGGAGATAATTCAAGCCTATGGAGAAAAGTGCAACGAACAAGACTTCATCAACGCGTACATTGCTTGAGGACCTCACCTTATACCCCATGGGTCCAGTGGGACGAGAAGGAGTTGGAGGATTACACCAAGGAATCCAGCAAGTTGTTCCAATCAACAAACATCGCAAGCGCAGCTCCAGATTTCATCGCTGATCTTGCTGGACCATGACACATGAACATGGACGTGTGTAACATGTTTGGAGGGTCACATTGGACAGGAAATCAAGTCTACTTTCCAGCAAAACAAACCGTGCATCATTTGAAGACCCAAGTCAAAAGATATGTGATTTCCAATGCAAAGCTGTCAAGACATTTATTGCTGCGCGAGGCTCCACACTTCTGCTCCCCAACCACCCAAGTTACCACGAATTTGAGCCTCATTTTCGTGCTGGCTTCACACCTAAGCTAGGAGGGTTGTTCCTAGTATAAGTACCCCTTTCCCCACTTCAAGCACAACTCTTTGGCAATTTGTTTTCAGCATAGGTTAGCTAAGTGCAACCAGAATATTGTTTGAGAGTTCACTTCCTCCTTAGCTCTTGTAAACTTGCCTTGTGAGAGGGTAAACTCACTTTGTGATTTACAACAGCAGCCGTTGAGGCGGCGACCAGTTCGTGCTTCCAACTTCGTGCGTGGTTGTGTGGATTGGAAACTGAGAGTGTGGTTGGGCGAATACTTGTTGCTGGTTGTTGCATTGCAATAGTTAGCTTCGGTTTTGTCAGGTTGCACTACTTCTCCTTTACCCGACAACGTTGTTGGCTGGGATCGAGGGTTTCCTTCGTACCCTTCAGGTGGCGTTGATTCTTCATCAAGCAGATCCTCCGTGAAGATCGGGCACCCCGCATCATCTTGGTATCAGAGCCTTGATTGACACGGTAGGATCTTGTATCCCTTGTTTAGTTTTAGTTGTTTTCAATCCTATAGTCCAGAAAAAGCCCCACAAAAATATTTCCCTTTACCTAGAGCCTTTTGCAGCCTTAGATCTGTTGTTTTGGTGAGTTTTATCAGGTTCTTGTCCATTAGATCTTTTGTTTTAGTTGCTGAGTGTTTCCCCATCCATTCTGTTCTTTTGTGTTCATTTTCGTCCAGAAATTTCAGATCTGTATCCTCTACCAAATCGTGTTTATCTTTCACATTCGGAGTCCGTTTTTAGTGTTCTTTGCTTTTTGGAAAGATCTCTTCGTGCTCCATCCATCCATCCTGGTTAGATCTGATTACAACCTTGTTTCGACCACAAAAATCAGATCTGTTCGTGGTTGTTTGCTGCCAAAGTTTCAGCTCCTGTTTTGGTTGTTGAGTTCTTCCATTGCAAAATAAAATTCGTGAAGTTCCACCAAGTGTGTGTTCAGATCAAAGTCCCCTGTTGAAAAGTTTGTCAAAAAAAAAGGAAAGAAAAAAAAAGAGAAAATCTGGGACTGATCTTCACTTATATCTTGAGAAATCCTTGTTTGTGGGTGTGAGCTGAAACACTAGTCAAGTGTGTATCATCCAAAAATTCTTGCTGCAGCAAATCTGATTCATTGGTGTGGTTCTTGTTCTACACTTATATCCTATTCAGCAACTAAGGCATTCGAATCTTGTGTGGATGATTACTTGGTTTAACAAGAACTAGACTGCAGATTAGTGTGTTGTTTTCCACATATATACCCCACCCAAAGCTCCACAAAACAGCCCCTGCATGTGCAACCCTAGACTTGTATTCGCTTAATTATCTCTCTTTGTACCAACCACCGGCACCACAGTTGAACATGTTCTGCTCTCACTTGGAAGTTACATGAGCTTCGGTTGGTAAGTGAAGGTGAGATCGAGATGTTACACACATATATCGTGCTGTAGTATAGGGCTTTGCACAACTAATCATGGCAGGTAACGGAGACCCGTACGAGGTTGAAGGCAATGGGCATCTCAGTGAGCCCATCACACGGTTTCACTTCAATGCCTTGCGTGATCATCTCCGTCGAGAGTTCAGAAACAGCCTTGACCCAATTGAAGAGAAGCAAGACAAGTTGTCACAAGATTTGCAACAACTTATGGGCAATGTGAACGAGCAGCTCACCCAAAATATTGAAGCAATGAGGGCTGATCTTGTTGCTGATATTGTGCGAGAGCTACGTCAAGGTCCTGAAGATGCAAGTGTACATGGAGCTCCCAGGTGTGGAAATGTTGGTGCTGCTGGTCGTGGTCGTGGTGAAGGTGCTGCTGGTCGGGTCGTGGTGAAGGTGCTGCTGGTCGTGGAGGCGGCCACCGGAGGGCCAATTTACACGATGAAGATACCGAAGAAGAATTTGAGGAAGATAATTATGAGCAGCAACGAAATGGCAGATTTCATCGCCAAGGCAACTATGGTCGTGTGCGGCACGAGGAGGAGAGGTTTGGTAAACTTAAATTTACCATGCCTAAGTTTGATGGTGGATCTGATCCAGAAACATACCTCACATGGGAATTAAAAGTTGACAAGATTTTTCGCATGCACAACTATTCTGAAGCGAAGAAATTAGCAATGGCATCTCTTGAATTTGAAGACTATGCTCTAATCTGGTGGGAGCAAGTTCAAAACCAGCGAGAAGAAGAGGGAGAACCTGCTGTTGCTACATGGGCTGAAATGAAAAGAGAAATGAGGGCCAGATTCATCCCAAAGCATTATAAGCGTGACATCTTTGACAAGCTCCAGAATTTGAGGCAAGGAAAAATGTCTGTTGAAGAGTATCATAAGGAGATGGAGAAGTCAATGATAAGAGCCAATATACATGAAGATGAAGAGCAATCCATGTCAAGGTTTCTGTTTGGGCTGAATTCAAATGTGAAGCGAGTTGTTGATTTGCAGCCATATCGCAATGTTGTGGAGTTGGTGCATCTAGCTTCCAAGGCTGAACGACAATTGCAAGAAGACTCAAGGCCAAGCAGAACTATCCCATTTTCAGCTAGAGCTACATCAAGTGGGAGTAAGTTTGTGCCACAATTCAATGTTGGAAAAGGTATAATGGCAAATTCTGCAAGTGGTAGCCGGTCCAATGTGCGTGCAGGCCCAATTGGAAGTGAAACATCAGCCCAAAAGGAGAGAAGTAAACCTGCTGCATCAACCACATCTTCAATGGGATCAAGTGGGAAAAGCAGCCAAATTGAATGCTTTACATGTGGTGGCCGTGGCCACATGAGGAAGGAATGCCCCAACAAGCGTGCTATGTTGATCATGGAAAATGGAGAATATGATTCCTGTAGTGATATAGAAGAAGATGAGGACGATGATGCTACACAAGGAAATGAGCAGAAATATTGTGATTTTGAAGAAGGCACCTCCCTTGTTGTCACAAAAGTTTTGAGTGTGCAGATTAAAGAAGATGACATTGGACAGCGACACAATTTGTTCCAAACAAGGGCGAGAGTTCATGACAAAGTATGCAAGGTTATTATTGATGGTGGAAGTTGCCACAATCTTGCTAGTATAGAAATGTGTGAGAAACTTGGGCTGAAACTGCTGCAGCATCCCCACCCATATCATGTCCAATGGCTGAGTGATTGTGGTGAACTGAAAATCACACATATGGTGAAGGTCCAATTCAAGATTGGTGACTATATTGACACCGTTGAGTGTGACGTTGTGCCTATGAAAGTGTGTCACTTGCTGTTGGGAAGGCCTTGGCAATATGATCTTTCAGCTCAACATTGTGGTAGAACCAACCAATACACCATCAAGTGGAAAGGAAAAGATTTGGTGCTTCGACCAATGACACCACAACAAATCATGGCTGAGCATGTACAGAAAGTTTCTGAAGTAAAAATAGTAAGTGAGAAAGAGGGAGAAAAAAAGAATTCGAGAGACATCCACAAAACAGCGAGTGAGTGCCACAAGCCAAATATGAGTGGTAAAAATAAAAGAGAGGGAGAGAACTTAGTCATGTTAGCCACAAAATCAGAAATGAGAGATGTGAGACAAAACCCAGATCAAGTTGTCGTTGTACTCGTGTACAAGGATGACGTGATTTTTGCTAATGACTTAACTTGTCTTCCTAGAGCTGTTCGTGATCTCTTGCAGGATTTTAAAGATGTCTTTCCGGAGGATATACCCGCTGGTCTACCTCCATTGCGTGGCATAGAACATCAAATTGACCTCATTCCAGGAGCATCACTTCCCAATCGACCTGCCTACCGCGCCAATCCTGAAGAAACAAAGGAGATACAAAGGCAAGTACGAGAACTTTTAGGAAAAGGCTATGTGCGTGAAAGTTTAAGTCCTTGTGCTGTACCTGTAATTTTAGTGCCTAAGAAGGATGGTACTTGGCGCATGTGTGTTGATTGTAGGGCCATCAATAATATAACTGTTAGGTATCGTCATCCTATTCCTAGGTTAGATGATATGCTAGATGAATTGAGTGGTTCTGTTGTGTTCTCTAAAATTGATTTGAGAAGTGGGTACCATCAGATTAGGATGAAAGAAGGTGATGAATGGAAAACAGCTTTCAAAACAAAATTTGGTTTGTATGAGTGGTTAGTCATGCCTTTTGGATTAACCAATGCACCCAGTACCTTCATGAGATTAATGAATCATGTTTTGAGAGCTTACATTGGAAAGTTTGTTGTTGTGTACTTTGATGACATCCTAATCTACAGCAAATCCATAGATGAACATATAGAACATATCAAACAAGTTTTGGATGTGCTAAGAGCAGAAAAACTATATGCTAATATTGAGAAGTGCTCGTTTTGCACAAACAAGGTTGTTTTTCTTGGCTATGTTGTTTCAGGACAGGGAATTGAAGTTGATGACTCTAAGGTGGAAGCAATTAAGAATTGGCCAACTCCTATCAATATAAGCCAGGTGAGAAGTTTTCTGGCCTTGCTGGTTTCTATAGGAGATTTGTGAAAGATTTTAGTAGCATTGCTGCAGCTTTGCATGAATTGACAAAAAAAGGAGTTGCTTTTAAATGGGGTGCGCCACAAGAAGAAGCTTTCATTGAACTTAAGAGACAATTAACTGAAGCACCTTTGCTGGTTTTGCCTGATTTCACTAAAACTTTTGAAATCGAATGTGATGCTAGTGGAATAGGCATTGGAGGTGTCTTAATGCAGGAACGTAAACCAATTGCATATTTTAGTGAAAAACTAAGTGGTGCACAACTGAATTATTCTGTGTATGATAAAGAATTATATGCTTTGGTTAGAGCGCTTGAAACATGGCAGCACTATTTATGGCCTAAGGAATTTGTTGTACATTCTGATCATGAGGCTTTGAAACATTTGAAAGGACAAGCTAAATTGAATAGAAGACATGCTAAATGGGTAGAATTCATTGAAACTTTCCCATATGTTGTAAAGTACAAGAAAGGCAAAGAAAATATGGTAGCTGATGCTTTGTCTCGTAGACATGTTCTATTGAATCAATTGGAAGTAAAAGTACCAGGACTTGAGAGTTTAAAAGAATTGTATAGTACTGATCATGTCTTTATGGAGCCATATGAAAAATGCAAAGATGGAAAAGGATGGGAAAAATACCATGTGCATGATGGTTTTCTTTTCAGGGCTAACAAATTGTGTGTTCCAGATTCGTCGGTTCGGCCTTTGTTGTTGCAGGAATCACATGCAGGTGGATTAATGGGACATTTTGGACGTGAGAAGACATATGAGCTGCTGGCTGATCACTTCTATTGGCCAAAGATGAGGAAGGACGTTGAGAAATTTGTGCAGCGATGCGTCACATGTCACAAAGCTAAGTCTAAACTGAACCCCTATGGTTTATATACTCCCCTACCTGTTCCGCATGCTCCATGGGAAGATATTAGCATGGATTTTGTTTTGGGATTGCCTAGAACAAAGAGGGGGAGGGATTCTGTTTTTGTTGTTGTAGATAGGTTCTCAAAGATGGCACACTTCATTCCATGCCACAAGAACGACGATGCTTCACATGTTGCTGATTTGTTTTTCAGGGAAGTTGTACGTTTGCACGGAATGCCGAGGACCATCGTATCAGATCGTGATGTGAAGTTCATGAGCTATTTTTGGAAGACATTGTGGGCAAAGCTCGGAACCAAGCTGCTGTTTTCAACAACATGCCACCCACAAACTGATGGCCAAACAGAGGTGGTGAACCGTACACTTTCAGCTTTGCTACGGACAATGATCAAGAAGAACTTAAAGGAGTGGGAAGAGTGTTTGCCGCATGTGGAGTTCGCTTACAACAGAGCTGTTCACTCGACCACAAGCATGTGTCCATTTGAAGTGGTCTATGGATTCAAACCACTTGCCCCAATTGACTTGCTGCCACTTCCCTTACAAGAGAGAATTAACATGGATGCTTCCAAGCGTGCTGCATATGTGAAGAAAATTCATGAGAAGACAAGAGAAGAGATTGAGAAGAAATCCAAGTATTATGCCGCTAAGGCAAACAAGAACCGCAAGAAGGTGACTTTTGAGCCCGGTGATCTGGTTTGGATACATTTGCGCAAAGATCGATTCCCTGAACGACGCAAATCCAAGCTCCTGCCTCGTGGAGATGGACCGTTCAAAGTGTTGGCAAAGATAAATGATAATGCTTACAAGATCGACCTCCCTGAAGACTATTCTGTTAGTCCAACATTCAACGTAGCAGATTTGTCTCCATGCATTAATCAAGAAGATCAAGAGTCGAGGACGACTCCTTTTGAAGAGGGGGAGGATGATGAGGACATCCCTGGTTCATCTCATCCATCATCATGTCCACAAGATGAAGCTACAAAAATACAAGCTGAAACCTCTACAAAGAAGACACACTTGGGTCCCATGACAAGGAGTCGTGCTAAACATATACAACAAGAGGTGAATGCGCTCCTAGCTGATTCTAATATTGATATGAATGAGAATTATATACTGCCTAAGTCTTGTGTGTTGCTTTTACTCAGGTTTTTACCTATGGAGATAATTCAAGCCTATGGAGAAAAGTGCAACGAACAAGACTTCATCAACGGCGTACATTGCTTGAGGACCTCACCTTATACCCCATGGGTCCAGTGGGACGAGAAGGAGTTGGAGGATTACACCAAGGAATCCAGCAAGTTGTTCCAATCAACAAACATCGCAAGCGCAGCTCCAGATTTCATCGCTGATCTTGCTGGACCATGACACATGAACATGGACGTGTGTAACATGTTTGGAGGGTCACATTGGACAGGAAATCAAGTCTACTTTCCAGCAAAACAAACCGTGCATCATTTGAAGACCCAAGTCAAAAGATATGTGATTTTGCGAGGCTCCACACTTCTGCTCCCCAACCACCCAAGTTACCACGAATTTGAGCCTCATTTTCGTGCTGGCTTCACACCTAAGCTAGGAGGGTTGTTCCTAGTATAAGTACCCTTTCCCCACTTCAAGCAGAACTCTTTGGCAATTTGTTTTCAGCATAGGTTAGCTAAGTGCAACCAGAATATTGTTTGAGAGTTCACTTCCTCCTTAGCTCTTGTAAACTTGCCTTGTGAGAGGGTAAACTCACTTTGTGATTTACAACAGCAGCCGTTGAGGCGGCGACCAGTTCGTGCTTCCAACTTCGTGCGTGGTTGTGTGGATTGGAAACTGAGAGTGTGGTTGGGCGAATACTTGTTGCTGGTTGTTGCATTGCAATAGTTAGCTTCGGTTTTGTCAGGTTGCACTACTTATCCTTTACCCGGCAACGTTGTTGGTTGGGATCGAGGGTTTCCTTCGTACCCTTCAGGTGGCGTTGATTCGTTCTTCAAGCAGATCCTCCGTGAAGATCGGGCACCCCGCATCATTGAGTACCTCGATTCCACTTAAGTTTGAAAATGCAATGGTTTTGTGCATTTGGTAGACCTAGTTAGTCAGCATATCTGTTGTTATCTACATATAATGGAAAAAATAAAGAAATACGAGGAAGAGTTCATACATTTTGGAAAAATAATGTGTAGAGATTTAAATAAAGATAAATTTATGAAGTTGGGGAATCAAGAAAATACACGAAATTTTGAAAGAAAAGTAAGTTAACTTAGAATGCAATGGTTTGTGCAAATGAAGACCTAATTAGTCAGCATATTTGTTGTTATCTACATAAAACGGAAAAAATGAAGAAATATGAAGAAGAGTTCATATATTTTGGAAAAATAATGTGTCGATACTTAAAATAAAGATAAACTTATAAAGTTCGGGAATAGAGAAAAACCCGAAATTTTGAAACAAAAGTAAGTTAACTTGGTATTAATTCTAGTCACCTTATACATATATTTTTTGTGCTGGTAGGTCAAATACTTAAAATTAACTACACGCATAGTGACGCCCCTTTGTGTGTGCGCGCATGTGTGCGTGTGTGTGAGAAGAAGAAGAAGAAGAAGAAGAAAAGTTCATACATTTTGAAAAAATAAAAAAAATCGATAAGCTTATAAGATTGTGAAAATCAAGAAAAAGACTGAAATTTTGAAAGAAAGGTAAGATAACTTAGAATTACTTCTTATCACCTACTACGCGAATAGTAACGCCCTTAACGAGAACTAGTAGTAGTTTAGGTGTCACAGCAAAAGTTTCGGTTGATGGCGATGAACTAGTCTTGGACTGATCCAATGGTTCCATTTCCTTTTGCTACTACTAGTCCTATAAACCTAAATTAATACTATGACCGTAGGACAATCTACAAATGTTGTTGCTTTATTTATAAAGCGAGGTAAAACCCTGTTTCGAGACAATCTACAATATGTATATTACTATAAGAAACAGCGATGGAATGATCGCGATGAGGAACCTTTTGCTGCGACACCTAAACTACTACTAGTCCTATACATCAACTAATCGATGGTTTCATTTCCCTACGTAATTATGAGCTGGAATCTGGGAAGCATGATGCGGTGGTTCATGGATTAGACCTGACGATAACCAACCGTCCCAAAAGCAAACAGATTAGAATCCGCAGATGATGCGATAAAGGCACTCTCGGTGTGCAATGGTTATTGGGCGAAGCAGATATATTTGTCTAAGCAGTATCTCTAAGCAGTGCAGTGTCCTGTTTACAGGTACTTCGCGGTGCTACCCCTCCGTCGGCCGGCTCGATTAATCAGATGAAGAAGAATCATGACATCTCCTCCCGGTGTGATGTCCCACCTGTGAACTAGAGAAAACACAGTGCTCTGCTCGATCTGCCGCGACGAAAGATTAGAGTAGAGGCCAGGCATTTGGATTTTTCCAACGATCGTCGTCGTGATCGCTGCCGGGTGGGCGTAAAGGCGCCCGGCCGGGCGGCGAGGTCGTGCCTCCATCTGGTTCGACCCGCGTTCTTTCAGGTGACCACGTCCTTGTTTTCTTCTGAAACTACTACCACTAATAGTAATATACGTAGGGTATGGGGAGAATAGCTAACCGGCCTTACGATGCACGAAGAAGCAGTTTCTTTCCCCGACAAGGAAAAGCCGGGATTGGGAGCGTAGCTATAGGTGAATTGGTATCATTTACTAGTTGATCGTGGTGTAGGGAGCTTATGTAGTAGGTCCACCTGCCTGGTGCAATGAGCCTCTAGGCATTGATGAGTATAGCTTAATTTCCACTTTGGTTGCTACTGTACTGGAGTTCACTACTACAACTCTATCCGAGCATATTCCTTAGAACAAACCTTCAAGTTGATCAGATTTCGTGTCCATCGAGTAAGGGAATCAACGACACCTGGAGCATTGGAAGGTGGATCAAATTTAAATTTAAAAGGACTAGTTGGAATGTACGTGCAACGCACGTGTCCCAGGATATTTTTTTGGCATCATCATATCATTATGCATCATGCCATTGCATATTTGTCCGGCAAAATTATTTTTCCTAATTGATAAAATAAAGTAATAATATAGATTAAGCTGAAAGGACAAACAAAGGTCAAGGTTCTGCATGTCCGTCCATTAGGAGGAATTAATGTCACACCGCCGTCTTGGACCGCCCTCGCAGTGGAGAGCGTTGAGCACGAAAAGGTGCTATGCGCGTGCAATACATGTCTATATAATTGGCATCTCAACACCAACCTAAACTGATATTTTTTTATTTAACCCATTATATTGGTAAACATACAAGGATAAAGTGTAGGCCCTTGATCAAAACATCTGGGATTTAAATTTGCTTCTTTTTTTTTTTTGCGGAGAAGAAACCGAAACACTCCGGCAAAGTTACAGAGAGGTCCACCCAAAGATGAAAAATACAACGCACTCCCTCCTGCAACACAACAACGTTGACGACCATGGCGCCGTCGGTGGCGCGCCGTCGCTCCTACGCCCCTTGCCTTGGAACGGGAGTAGTCCCCGAGCGACTGGGAAGTCGCCAATCGTCGGCCCCGGAGGGCCTACGCCAGCGGCCGTCGTCGATGAAGAGCCGGAACGCCTCAGCTTCTTCCAGGATTTCAACTGGTGCCGGATCCGCCGTCGACCCACGGAATCCGGCGCGGGGAAGTCGAGCAGCGCCGCTCCGGAGAGCCGCCAGCCCGATGAAGGAGGTAGACCGACGCCGGAGCCCCGCAGAGCGCCGCCATCGAGGAGGAGATCCACCACCTGCAAAACCGAACCAACAGCGTCTTCTCCACCACGACGCCGCCGGCCGGGAAACCTAAACGAACCTACGCTATGTACACGACGCGAATCGGCGTTCCCCCGTCCTCCCGCCGCCGGAGCGGCCGGCGGAGGGCGAGGAAGCCGCCGATTCAGCGCCGGCGAGGTGGCACGTCCGGGTCGCTCACAAATCCCCTCTCTGGGTACTGTA
The DNA here is from genome assembly GCA_947311845.1 of Poa pratensis. Taxonomy (NCBI): domain Eukaryota; kingdom Viridiplantae; phylum Streptophyta; class Magnoliopsida; order Poales; family Poaceae; genus Poa; species Poa pratensis. The sequence continues at coordinate 60,079,957 of CAMZMU010000096.1, read as the reverse complement.
GACGGGAGAGGGCCGGTCCAAGGTCGCGGATTTAAATTTGCTTCTTAAATTCTCTAAACAATAAATTAGAATGTAACAACTTCTCAAGCAATGGTGAATCAATGCAGTATATGATAACTGCTTGGTAGAAAGGAAACGAAGAAGTGCGACTCAAAATCACAGAGGACAAGTACAAACTGTACATGATCTAGGACTTAAAACGCAGTTAAAGAAAAGGCCATGACCACGAAACGTAGGCATCATAAGGCTCCACATATTTCTTTCTCAAAACCATAGGCGAACAATCAGCACATAAAGAAAATGTCATGTGTGCGTCGCACAACATCAAGAGCGAGCAGCTGAGCACTCGTAGGGCCAAAGGGCAAAGGATGGGTGAGATGCCGCGGCGTGGGGCACGACTGTGTGTAGCACACCAGCAGTAGCGAACACCAGACCTCCGCTTCATGCGTTGGCTGTCGGTCGCCGACATCGTTGGGAGAACGGGCCGCAGCTCCACGCTAGCCGTAGGTCACCAGCGTTGTCAGGAGAACGCGCCTGAACTCTGAGCTGGCCCTGGTCGCCGTCGTTTGGAGGTCGGGACGCCACTCCGCGCGCTGGCCATGGGTCGTCGGGGGATCGGCCGTGTTGAGCATGATCGCTCTGTGCTTGCCTTAGTTCACCGCCATCGTTCGGTGAACGGTCATCAGCTTTGAGCTGGCCCTGGGCCCCTGGGTCGTCGCCGTCGGGAGGACGGGACGCCACTCCGCGTGCTGGCCATTGCACGTCGCCTTCGTCGGAGGACCACCGTGTTTAGCAAGATTGGCAGACCCGCCGCCTCGCTCACCTCCACGCCGTGGGGTTGCGCACGTGCGACATGTACCGAGGCACCTCACGTTCTCTTTGCACGCTATCCTGCTGCCGCTCGTGGGCGTTGTTTCCGCCGACTCGTGCCGCGAACGCACGGTCCAGGACCGTGCTTCTTTGTATGTCATTTACTGAGGCACCTCTCGTTCTCCTTTGCACGTTATGCTGCTGAAGCTCGTGGAGTAGTCGCCGTAGACTCACGCCTCAGCCACCGGCGACCGTGCTGTTCCCGCCGCTCGTGGTTGTCCATCAACACCCGTGACACCGCCGCTTAAATCTCTGCTCCCACGCCACACACCGCTTCCACAGACTTCGCGAATTCTCACCTGTCCCTCTTATCTCCGGCCCGGACGACGCCGCCGCCGTCCACTCCCGCCCGCCGCTAGGGTTCTGACTTCTGAGCCGCTCCAGCTCCGCTCCAAGGTTCGAGATCCTCCCATCCCCATCATCCTCCCCTTTTGATTTCGCTACTGCTCGTTCGCTGGGTCGGCTTGGCGTGGTGGCGTTTCCGCGCGTTGCCTGGCGGGGTTCGTAGGTCACGCGCTCCGATCCGCGATGGATTTGTCGAGTTTCGGCCAGGGACTGGTCGGATTTCGGGCGGATAGCTCGTGGGTGCGGTCGCTGCCGACTCTCGCCTTGGCCGGGGCCGGGCGATCGTGCTCGCGGGCGTGCTCTATCTGCTTTGGGCGTGCTCTAAAATAACGATTCGGATGTGTTGAGTTTAGCTCAACACGGATGGAACGATCTGGTTCGTTGATCAGCGATCGTAGGGCATAGATTTAATGTATCCGGCGAAGTTTGCTCTTTTAATAGTAGTATAGATAAAGCACTGATAAGTGTTTTTATCTACTCCCTCCGTCCACAAAAGGATGTCTTAACCTAACTCAAATTTGCATGTATCTACACACTAAATCAGGACCGGGCCCACAGTGGTGCTGACTGTGCCGCCGGAACAGGGCCCACGAATTTTGGGGCCCCAATTTTTTATATAAGTCTATATGTATTTGTATAGGATCTGAATAAAATTAGGCATTATCCTGAGAAATGGGCCGCGTTTGCGCGCTGCGCTACGTTGCTGGGTCCTCTCCACTGCGCTACGTTGTTGGGCCTTCTCCACTGCGCTGCGTTGGTGGGCTGATGTGATTATGTGAATACAAAATGGTATCGATCAATGGATTCGATCGATCTGGTCAGTAAAAAAAAAATCTGGTCAGTACCATGATCTAAAAAAACCTGGTCAGTACCATAGTCGCCCACGATTCCAGCCCTGCCGTCTGCCGACGCGAGACCATCAGACGAATACGAACCGACGGCGTCCAAGACACACCGTCGCTGCACCGATCGATCGCAATTCGGAATCCGCATCCACAGCGTCACGGCGACGACGACACAGCGGCGACTGATTGCATCCACAGCGTCGCTGCGCCGACGACCTGCGACAGTTCTTCTTTATTGCCTCATCGCAAAAACAAGTATACTCCGGTTAATCTGTTGTGTACACAATTCTTTTTGATCGTATGTACACTTTAATTTAATTTTATTCGTCTCTTGTATATTGTGTGTCAATAATACAGATTTGACATGGGGAAAATCAGTTCGGTTCTCAGAAGCGTAAGAGAAAAAAAAGAACATGATTTGATTAAATCTCAAAAAGGTGCTATGAACAAGTTTATTAGAAAAGAAGCATCATAAATGTCATCCGGTAATCAGTCTGTCAATCCTTCTATCCTTGCACTTGCAATTGTTTCTTACAATCATTTTATAGATTATGGCCAGATAGAGACATATAATATTGAGGTAGAGGATGAAAATATTGATGGTGCGAATTGTTCATTACAAAGAACACAAAAGGAATGATGATGTTCAAATAAACATTACGTGACTTCAAATTATATGGGTACGATTCTCAATATATTCAATTGTTACGTAAAATATTATGTCATATACATTAGAATTATTTATTAGTTCAATTTTTTGTGTGAGATAGGGCCCGTTTTAGATTTTCGCACAGGGCCCCGAATTTTGCCGGCCCGGCCCTGCACTAAATCATGTCTAGATACATACAAATTTGGGCTAGGTTGAGACATCATTTTGTGGACGAAGGAAGTACTTGTTTTTTAGATATTTTATCTACTAGAAGTGTCGATCATATGGATTATAGCATCCGCAGTTGTCCATGTCGCGAACATTTCAAGTGTGCTACTCCCTCCATTCAAATTTGAACTAAAACCATGACAAAAATTATGGGCCAAGTTTGTACTAACTTGGAGTCTTTGACCCACCCGTGAGCACAATACTTCGCAGACGGGCTGGTCTAGCTTGCGCGCGCGCAACCGCTCGCGCGGTTTCGACCAGCGCGCACGTGCAGTTCGGACAGCAAAACGACAAAAGCTCGGGGAAGAAGATGAACAGTGCGCCCTCGCCGCTGCCGCCGGCCGAATCGCCTGCCCCCGCCTCGCCGCCCCGTCCTGCTCGAATCCCCTCCTTCGCCGGTCCGCCACCGCCCCCGGCCATCCCTCTAACCCCCCCCCCCCCCCCCCACCACCACCACAAAAGCTCGTCGCCGGCGAGCACCCCCCCCCCCCCGGTTAAGTTTCTCCTCGACGGTCGCCTTCTCCGCCGCGGCACCGCCTCGGCTTGAGATTTCATCCTCGACGTCGCCTTCTCCGCCGCGCGTCCGCGCCGGCGTCGCCGGCGACGTCTCGGCCTGGGACTCCATGCTCGCCGGCCGCCTTCTCCGCCACAGCTCCGCAGCGACGTCGCTGGCACCGGCTCGGCCTGGCCGCATATGCGCGTCGTGCGCGTCGAGAGGAAGATGGGGAGGGAGGGCGGGTGGGATCCACCACGTGCTGCGCGTCGTGCGCGTCTCCTCTGCGCTGCGCGCAACCGCGCGACGGCTCGCTCGCGCAACAGGTAGCATTTCCGTTCGCAGACATAGGTCGGTCAGAAAGGCAAAGCTTTATCGCGGAGAGGGAAGATGAATGAATTGGTTTAAGGGTATGCATTCCTAGGTATGCCGGGCAATAAGGGCAGATGAAGGCTGCGGGAAGAGTTTTAGGACTAGGGGAGGCTTGGGTATGCCAAAAAGAAATGCTTACGGACTTGAAGACCGCTTCCGTGTACAGCCCACCCCTCTATTCCTTCACATTTTCCGGAGATTCTACGTTCGTCCCTTGGGTTTTTATCCTCCGACTACAGATCCCAAGTTCAAGCAACAAAGAGAAAATGTTTTTACTTTAATATTCAACGTTGTTCAGAAATCATTTTGGTGTTCATATCTGCAACTGAACAGTACAATAGATATCGAAAAGAACTAGACGAAGCCAAACAAGACTGCATGGTGGGTGCGGACGAATAGCGCCCTGACGTCTTTGCTCCTGCATATCTCCCGCGTGATTTGAGTGGTCCTGGTTAACTAGGGCACGATCAATGCCCCAGTGTTGTTGCTTAGCATGCAACTTCTTCAATTGAATAGAAAACTTGGGATCAAGACGATTACATTTCACATTTTGAAAACTGAAAATTGTTCATCCTCACTGTGCTAAAAATATTCTGAAACATTTTGTCATTTTTCTAATAGATTTAGGATTAATTAATTATAGAGATGATTACTAAAACCTAAAAGATTTAGACAAAATAAAAGTAGCGATCCATGCCAGAATACAAGGAAACCATCTTTCAAATATTTATATTACAACGGAGGATGGAAGGGTACAATGGGGACTTAAGAAATACAGGAAGATATAGTATCGCATAATGTTTCCAATCTAGATCTACAGCAGAAGAGCAGGGCATCCCCGAAGTTAACAAGTCAACCCGGGGACCCTTTAGATCCATTAGAGGCAGCTACACCGCAACTCCAGACAAAAAGTTGCGGGGTGAGCTGGGCTCAACTTTGCCATAATCAAGAGCTGGCAGATATCTTAGGTCCTTCCATGACAGAAACTTTGCTTGGATGTTGTTTTTGCCATGTCATTGCCTGACATGATTTTTCCACCATCTTCCTCCTCAAGTGTCCCCAATGCTTGCAGATCTGTGTCGAAAAGGAAAGTTTGTGAGTTGAGCAACTTACCAAAGAGACAACCCTCCATTCCATCCGTTCTCCAACTTCATGCTGTTGATATCAGACTAACCCTGCAGAAAGTAACAAACAAATACCAAACAGCAGAGTATAAAGAAAACGGAGCAACGTAGATAGTCAATGTACAAGGATTGAGTTCAAGATCATGCCTCAATGACGACCTCTGCGATCCATCCGAGTTCACACCTGCATGAGCTTTAGAAAGCACCTCAATCAAACTGTTCGGCTTTACAGAACAAACGAGCAAATTAAGAAGTTCAGATCATATCTAGAAACTAATGAGTAGACATCTAAAAAAAGGAGATAATGCACCAGAAGCAAGACCTCTAGCTCTTCATGGAGGCCGCTCTGAGAAACTCCGTTGCCAACAAAGTGCACTTTTTCATCAAGGACATTTCCCATGTCCTTTTCTGCGATCTGCAGTAAATCTGCATTATTGCCACCCAAGCTTTCACTTCCGACGAGCTCCAACACAACCTTCTCAGCAACACGCTTTAAAGTTGAACTGACTGCGACAGTTGGAGCAGCGCTGTCCTTGACATGTGAAATACAATTACCAGGCTTGCTAGTCACATCACCAGAACAGACAGCTTCCACTTTTGAACATTTGGAGCCTGAAGCGATCGAATCCAAGCTTTTCTCAGATGCCTGTGATGAACTTGAGCACTTTGCTTGTTCTATATTGACACTGCTAGGTGAATTCTGACTTCCACCACTTGCATTACAAGTAACTTTTGTTTGGTTGTTGCTTGTTGGTTCGTCACTAACATTACCAGACAGAGGTGATGAAGTTTTGGGGTGAACTGGGCTGACTGAAGCCCTCTTAACAGATCTGCAAGGCTCAGTACCATCCATTCCAGCAGAATCATGCCTTCTCTTTAGCTGACCATCTGGAGATCCAGTTGCATTTTTATCCGACTGTTGCTGATGATTCACATGTCTCTGAGGACGAGGTCTTCTGTATCCTTCTGGGAATACATAAGGTGGAATCTCCTTTCTCCGAACATGAGAAACAGCCAACTCCATCCCAGGCTTCCAGAACATATACATGTTGATTTCATGCCTAAACTCATCAACTGTTCCACGAATATCAAACTGTTGACCTTCTTGTATTTTCACACCTTCTTTCCTTGATAAACCCATGAAGAAAGCACAATGAGCACACTGTCTAGAAGGATCTGCATACTCTGATGGGTAAGGATGGCATTGCAATTTCCCATACGTATCCCGTTCAATCTGCAGTGTCAACAAAATAATACATACTAAACTGTCAAGCATTACAGATAAACAATGATAACATTCAGTTGAAAATCAAATCAATAGGGTTTGTTTGATGCTTAAAACAGGCATGTGAACTATCATCCTACTAGTTCCTAAGCCAAACAGTAATTTGTACTCCTATGATCCTACATAATCACAAACAGACTCAAAATGGTGCAACCGTGACTACCATAAAAGCGACTCTCCGACAGCAGTATAGTCCCAGAATACTTACAGAAAATCCTTAGACAAGTGACTATTATAAGCTGTGCATATTAACAGAAGATAAACATATTACCTTTAAAGTTAGTTGCCTCAACCTTGACTCCACCCAACCCTTCCAAAGTCTAAGATCCTGATCATCCTCGGAGATGATGTCAACTTGTAGATAATTTTTATATGCCTCAAAGAAATTGAAAGGTTCAAAAAGGGCAGACCAATTAGCCTTATTCAGCTCAATTGCCTGCATTGGAGTAGAGAACAGTCAAAACAATAGGCACCTAATAGAAACTTTAATGGTGGCAAAGAAAACTACCTCGCATATTTTATTGCCAAACTGAAATTGCTCTATCATAACCCTCAGTGTGCTAGTCGATACATTATAGCTGGAATTCATGCATGGATATGCTGGGGTGATAATGGGCATATGATGAGTTCTATCACGAGGATTCTTGCGCGGATCCCAGACAGGAAAACCAAGCTCTTCCTCTTCAATTGCACAAAGCATCACTGGAGTTGGCCAGTGCCACTGGGTGAAGACTCTGAAGAATCTCGAGACCAGCATACTTGGCACAGCATTAGGATAGAACTGGCAGACACGTGCAGCCAATATAGCCCAATTGACACCTCCAAGAAAACCAGTTACCTAGCCAAATAGACGATTAAATTAAACCTAACAATTCAAAGAGAAGTAACTATCGTAATTAATAACAGTAATAAAACTGGACTTACATTTGAGTAAACACCTCTTCTTTTTGCCCAATGCTTCAAACATCGTAGTGTTGTTCGAAAGTTCTACAAGAAAAATATATCATTAATACTGGCATCCTAGAAAGACAAATACGGAAACGGTTGAGTAGAAAACAAGAACAGAGCTTATATTTCCTGCAGTCAACCTCAATATTCGGAACAAGCCTAAGAATTTGGTCAGCCACTCTGCAGCCAGTAAGACTGCGAACGGTTGCTTCATCAATGTCATAAAGCACTGATTCTTGAGAGATATCCAAATCCTGCAGCAATATGTTAAGGCTAAAATGTATCTCTTGAATATTTGAGATAAACATAAGCAAGAGGCAGGATGTGAACTTCCAAGTAAACCTTAGATGTTCATATATTAAGGAACACAACAGCAAAATAAATAAAAGGTTAAAAAGAACAGCAGAGGAAAGTGCTGCATTGATGGCTGTGAATTGTCCTTTTTATCGCCCCAAGACTGTTAGTGAAGAACTGTGAGTTAAATGCATCTCAAGTAGCAAAAGAGGTCATTCGGGGATATGCATAGAAATAAGGAATAAAAGTATAAAACGTTCAAACCAACATCTCTGGAGCTAAGAGAAAGAATACAGTCAAAAGTCAACGGTGACAAAGTAGGCTTTACCACGAGGTCAGCGTACAGGAGACAATTGGATCATGATAAAAGAACGACACTAGGACGGCAAGCTCAAAATAGGGTCATCTGTTAAAACAATGGAATGCGAACAGGAGACTAGTGGATCATGGTGATAAAAGATTCAAATTTTGATCACCAAAAGTTCAACAGAACATAGGTTAAAATTTACAGCCAATTATTGGGAACATTGCAACTTACAACTTTAAAATCTAAAAGCAAAAAATTATGATTTTACTGCAAAAAATAGCTTCTTAGATAACTGCTCTGATACATATGTTAGAAACACTACAAATAAGCACACAGGAGTGATAACAATTGAGCTAATATAATACACGATGGATAGCAGAACAAACCTACTCTATATCCATAGGACACTAGCACACCAAGGTCAGGGTCGTCTATTAACATCATCAAAAAGGTAATCGATATGCATATTGAGAACATATATAGCATATTACATACAAACAAAAGCATGGTACGCATTAAGAAACAAACAATGCATGGACATAATTTGCAGAATATAAACTTACAGATGGTACTACTAAGAGAGAAACGCTGGCATAAAGAAGGTCAACTGATATCCCATGGAACTTAAATTTCATAACAGGGACATGTGCATCAGGTATAGGTTGCAGGTGAGTGACTTCCTCTGTTTGCGATAATATGTCATGCAGTACAATAAAGAAGTCTTCCTGCAGAAACAGTTCTATGTTAGAAAACAACAATGCTATAGCTAACAAAAAAGCTGCACTGAAAGCACACAGCAGCAAGAAAATATTACCTCACGATTAACATATGAAGGCCCAACACATAATGTGTCGATATCAGCCCCAGGTCCATGGACCTATCAAAACAGAATTAACAAATTATACACCGGTGGGTAATTTTATGCGAGACAAACATTAACATGCCAGAAATGGTTAAACACGACAAAATAGTAAGCACAAAATAAATTGAACTGGTGAAGAACAGAAACTTCTCAACAGATGCGTGAGTCAAGTGCTGCACAAGTGGTCATACAATTGCAATAATCCATTCTTGGACAGGACTGTTAAGAGAAAACATTCATAACTTGAAAACAAGTGTTAGCCTTAGTAGTAACATTCCGGTTGTAACTAGAGTTGGTCCTTAGAATAATTCATCGCATCTTGGCTACAGCGAGCTCACTTTGGACAGGGTGACCATTATATGTCTTGAGCTGAGCTCAAAGTATCAAAATGAATACACAGCAGAAGAAGCCCTAAGTTCGGATGCCATATCCTACATAGTCTAGAATTAAACTTCTTTGATTATACTTGATAAAACATGAAAATCTGCACAAACATGAGATGTGTGTCCAATAAACTCCAGCAGTACGGGTGCACAATGCAGCCTCCTGGGAGAAAGCCTAAACGGTAAGGTGACAGGCTGGCCCTGGCTCTCTCCTTTTCGACTGATATCCCATATCTGTGCTCATTATTCGATTTGCAGTCTAAGTCCATAGTGGTGTTGTGTTTTGAGCTGACGCAGCACTTCTGTGCTGTTGAGAATTAATTCAGTTTATACTAAAAGACAAAACAGAAACAGTTTTTAGCGGTTGTTTTACTTGTTTCCGTAGTGGCATTTCCTGGAAACAAAAATAAAAAAGAACATCCCAACTGAACAAAATGAAAGTTTAAACCAAATACCCACACCTACTAAAACAATCATTCGACTAAATCATCAAACAGAAACAAAGAGGGTATGACAAAATTTGGGTTCTTTTTCTGGCCTGGTGGATTTGGAACTTTACAAGGCAATATGCTAGAGGGAAATAGTGAGAAAGCAATGCTGATGGTCTTACCCCTAGACGGTATGAGCCAAAGGTGAAAGCACGGCATTTGCTTCTTCAACCATCTGATCAGTGTACCCCCTCTGACTAGTTAACTGCTTCACCCAATCCTTCACAATCTGTGAATTTAAACAAGGGTTTTGTTTAGCAACCAATAATAATAAACCGAGCATACGCAAGGTTTCATCCAGTAAGCATTTCAAACGCCAGTTAAGGAAGTACTAGTTACCTTGTCAAGCTCCCCCAGCACCTCCTCTCGCCTACCGGACTCCTCCGCAGTTTCATAAAGGTCAGCTTCAACCAAGAACTGCGATAGTTGTCAGAAACAAACGAAAACAACAATCTGAGTACCAAAATCATCTTTTCAGACTACAATGTGAAACAGACAGTAATCAGCCAGACACTAACCTTGTTTAACTCCGCTGTCCTGAGGACATCAGCGTCGACCGGACCGGCCAACGATATAGGCTTATTCGAGGTCGTCATTCGTATCTCACAGCCGAACAGTAAGAAATACTAGATATTCGAACCCAAAATAACCATCACAGCCGGAAGGGCCGCCGCCTTCAGGACAAAATCTTAGGAACAGAAACCTAGCCCGCACAGATCGGCGCCTCACTCAGGGCACTCCACGAAATTCCAGCCGAGGCGCCCCCAAAGATGGAACCTTTCGCGCGAGGCTGAACGGAGCACGGCCTGTCTCGGATGAATCCCACGGCACCGGACCGACCTCGGCCTCTATCTAATTTGGCCCTCAACGGAAGCAGGGTCCTAGCCGGATTCGACAAAGGGAACCTACCGACACACGGATCCAAACAGCGAGGACGCGGAAACCTTCATCGACCCGGGACCGACCAGCTCCCCGAACCCGAACCCCCCGGCGCAATATAACCCGCGGGGCCGACGGGATCGCGCCGCCGGGATCAGATCGGAAACCGACTGGATCGGCAGGGGCCGAGGGCGCGGCGCGAGATCGTGTAGGGATACGGCTATCCGCCGCCGGCGGAGGGTTAGGGAGGCGGCGGCCGCGCCGGCTCCGGCGGTGGCGGGGTAGTGGAGGAGGTAGGGGGCGGCGAGGGGGAGGAGCCGAATAGGTAGGGTAGTGTGGCGAGGGAGGGAGACGGTGCGCGTAGGTGTGTGAGTTATCTGTCTATTTCGTGGAGTTGGAGTTGGAATTAGAGAGAGATTTTTTCGCGAGGGGTTTATATGGATATTTGCGAGGGGTTAGTGGGGCTGCGCCGAATGCTTAATTTCGGATTAATTGGTGGATCCGGTACGATAATCACGCGCTCAAAAAAAATCACGCGGCGGGAGTGGTACTCTGCACCGTGTTTCCGTCGAATCTGTTAGCGAGGGGTTTCTTAACAACTCGGACAAATTTTCGAGTGCGTTGTAGGGATAGGTGTCCAAGTTAAGTTTGCCGTCGGGACGAAAGCAGAGAAATGACCGCACCGTCGGAGGCCTTCTTCTTCCATGCCTTGTCCTGCGGATGCGCAAGAGGCGCGGCAGCCGCGGAAGTCACGGAATTCGCCTCGAAAACAGGAGTATGGAACACTTAGGGCAAGGGGCAGCGCTGAGCGTCCTCCGGAGGATCCGAACGCCCGATCCTCCGGATGGAGCGTTTGACACGTGTCCCAAACAGCTTTGACTGCGCAAAAAAATCTCTTGTCTCCTGTACCGCCCTGCAGACGATGTTTCCCTCCCAACGACGCTCCCACATGGGGTTGCTGAGGACGCTGGGTGCGGACGGACGGAGCTCCGCCGTGCTACGACAGGCGCCGACGAGGAAGTTCCTTGCAGCAAATTCCGCCGCTCCTCCTGAGCACCGGCGTCCACCCATGTAGCACCACCGTGGCACACGGAATCCACGGGAATATCAGAGTCACTTGCCGCCAGCGTGCAGCACCGGCAGTATGCTCTTGTCGACGCCGCTTTGCAGCATGCCCGCCCTTCGCCGGTAGCACCAGCAGCCGCCGACGGCCACCGACGGAAACATCGAAGCATCCAGGACCTTCGATGGGAGCAACTCCGACCACCGCCGGTAGCGGCACTAACCACTCCCGGCAGCAAAATCACCGACCACTTGTAGCACCACCGCGGCCGATTCCAGCGGCGCCGCCCAATGTTGGTAGCAACGACGCATGCCGCCGGTAGCATCACCGATTGCCCCAGGCAGCAGCGCCGACCAACGTCGATAGCCACGCCGATTGTCGTCGGTAGCAACGCTGCAGCAGCGCCGCCCCACAAAGGTTGGTAGCACCACCTATAGGCCCCTAGGAGCAGCCGCTTGTAGCAACGCCGCCTAATGTTGGTAGCAACGCCGGTCGTCGCCGGTAGCACCTGCAACGGCGCAGCCCCCCATAAGGTTGGTAGCACCACCACAGACCACTGGGAGCACCACTGCGGGCCGCTGGTAGCAACGCCGCCCACGGTTGGTAGCAACGCGGCCGGCCGCTGGTAGCACAATCGCTTGCCGCCGGGAGCACTGCCACTGGCCGCCGTCCAAACTCGCGGTGGTCGTTGTTGTAACAGTACGGAGGCGGCAAAATGATTGAAGAAAGGTGGGGATTTGGGAGGGTGATGTCTGTCCACGACCACGACGGTGCTAGATGTTGAATACGGCGGCGGCGTTGGAAGGTCGGGACAGCGGCGCTAGATTTGTTGGTTCTGCCATGGAATTACGGTGGGGAGAAGAGCAGAGGAGATAGCGACGCGAGGGGATAAGGTGTCGTGGGTGGAGAGAAGGTGTGCGTGTGCGGCCAGGAGTTGATCATTGCGGACGTGGTGCGTGGGGCCCACACAACTTGGTGTCGCCAGTCGCCAGGAGCGGAGACGCGTACGTGCGCGACAGCGTGTCAACCCGGAGGATCGATCCTCCGGGGGCTTGGAAGCATCCTCCGGGGGGCTTGGAAGCGTTTTCCTAGGGCAAGGCGGAGTCCATGGTGTTGTCATCATCTACTGCGAGCTACCAGGGGCGGGACTACGACGAAGGAGGAAGGTGGCGGGAGGGAAATGTTGTTCGCTACAAACAGTATCATGAATGGAGTGCGCTCAAAATAAACCCCCCCCCCCCCCCCCCCCCCCTCTCCCACTCGCACACACTGCCTCAAAAAATGGTTGAATTTGGACCTAACGGCGTTTGGCGGTTATTATGGCGATCAACCCAATATGACGACTATGTTACATAATATGATACATTTGATTGATTTTGTTCAATATTTCTATTGTGTACAAATGCATCACTACACAACACAATACATGGACTTTGAAAATTGGTTGTCCAAAAAAGCAATGATTTCATTAAGGAAACAACACACAAACATTGTCGTTGCCGAATGAAACCACTTAAGGCTAGACCATGCCTTTTCACCCTAAAGATCAAGTCCAAACAATGCCCTCAACAGGGACGTTGCGAAAACACCGTCATTTTCAAGTACGACCAACTAAGGCCAGGCATACGATTTTTTTTTTCTCTGACGTCAAGATTAAGTACTCGAGAAAGTACCACCAAAACGAAGTCATATGTGATGCCGCCACCACTTGCTGGCCTAATGAAGACAATGCCAGTGCGCACGATCATGGCTTAGAGCATCTCTAGCAGAACCCGCAAAAGGGGCAAACCCGCAAAACTCCGGCGAGTTTACGGGTTCGGTGCGGTTTTTGGGCCAGACCAGAGCCTGCAAAAATAGCCAGCCCGTAAACGTTTTGCGGGGGCCCGTGAAACGAAGCGGCGAGCCGCTATTTACCCGGATTGCGACCGTATTTGCAGGTCGAAACCCTCACTTCTCCCTGCACGCGCCGCCGCTCCGACGAGCAATCCCGCCACCCGCTCCGCCGCTCCGACGAGCAATCCTGCCCCCCTCCCGCAAATCCGGAGCCTCCGAGCCGCCATGGCCGCCGAAGAGGGAAGCCGAGCCGCTCCCCGGCGATGACAAATTCGGCGGAGACTACTCCGACGAAAAGCGGCGCCAGGTCTCCCGCAGCGACGGCGCACGGAAGCGCGGCGTCCTCAAGTACAAGCACGGGGAGCCGGTGCCTCCGCCGCCGCCAGCAGCTGCGCCTCCACGGCGAGGGCAGCTCCTCCGCGGGCGCCAGCAGCTCCTCCGCCGCTCCAGGTGCTCCGCCGCCGGAGGGCTACAACCCCGAGCATTTCGGGGTCACGCTCGGGCCGGAGGACTTCGTCTCCGACGAGCAGATGGAGCGGCAGCTGGCGGCGACATTGATGCACTCCCAATACGAGGAGGAGGAGAAGGCCGCCGCCGCCAAGGTCGCCGCGGTGGTCAACGAGGGGCTCCTGCAGCAGGCGCTGGTCATCAGCACGCTGCCGCCACCATCGACCTCGTCACCGACTCCGACGAGGAGTGAAGCTCCTCCGCCGCTGCATCGCCGCCGCGCCCATGGCTGCCGGTAAGGAGCCGCATTTTGCCCACTAGGGTTTGATCGGCGGCGACCTAGGCTAGTGTAGTGATATAGGGTTAGATCGCCGAGGCCATTTTGTGTATAAATCATCTGCTGGTACTGTCGAAATATGAACTCTTTGTTCCCGCGAAATCTGAAATGTCTAAATCGTGGAATTGCAGTTTGCGTTTGCGGGTTCTGTTCTTCGCTGCACGAAAACTAGAGCAAAAACACGAAAAAGTGACCTGCAAAATGATTTTGCGGTTTCGCCTTTTGCGGGTTCTGCTAGAGATGATCTTAGACGTGCCACGCGACACCCAATCATACTCGCATAAGCAATCAGCCCACCGGCACCCGTCGCCACCGTGTGTGCAGCTCGTTGGTAGTTTGACGAGGGAAGAAGGTCACCGCCTCGCAAAAATCTCTTACTCCCTCCGACCCGAATTACTGGTCGCGGTGGTCTTTTTACGAAAACCCCCCTGCTCTTTTTCACCTGAAACCACACACCCTCCCCCAACCTCGCGGTGGTCTCGTGCACGCTCTGCGCCGCACTCGCCGCCTGCTCCGTCCCTCCGCCCCTCCCGCGCCGCCTGCTCCGCCCCTCCCGCGCCGCCTACCTTCCTCTTCGTCTCCCCGACTTTCTTTCGCGAACCAGAAATCAAGGAAGAGGGAGATCGAAGACGAAATCGATTCCTTTTTTCCCCCAAGAGGCCAAGATCCTAACTTTGCCTATTCCTGCCCGATGATGACGTGAAACACACGTTCGTTGGGAGACCCCAAGAGGAAGGTATGATGTAGTCAGCAGCAAGTTTTCCTCAGAAAGAAACCAAGGTTATCGAACCAGTAGGAGCAGCAACTCTTCAGAAGGTTGTCAACGGCGTCAGAAAAATAGCTGTCGAAGGGAGTCTGGACTGTTGACGTAGAATCTGCACACAACACAATCAAACTACTTTGCCCCAACGAAACAGTGAGGTTGTCAATTTCACTGGCTTGCGAAAACAAAGGATTAAACATATGGTGTGGAAAATGAGTATTAAATTGCAGAGAATGAATAAGGAACAGTTTGCAGTTTGTGGTTGTTTAATCAGTTTAAAAGAATGGACCGGGGTCCACAGTTCACTAGTGGTGTCTCTCCATAAAAGATAACTAACACGTTGGGTGAACAAATTACAGCTGGGCAATTGACGAATAGTGAGCGCATGACAATGCATATACATGACATGTTGACTACTATGATATTTAATTGGGCATTATGACATAATACATAGACCGTTATCCAACAGTATCTATGACTAATAATCCACCGCCGGGTTGTCATCCGAGTCCCCGTTGGTATTAAGTTGCAAACAACGGATAATTGCATTAAGTAAAGTGCGTAATGTAAACAAACACATATGCCCGTGGACATAGCATCGTTAGGTTATCCCTAGTGGCAACAGCATATCCACAACCTTAGAACTTTCTGTCACTGTCCCAGATTAAACGGAGACATGAACCCACTATCTAGCATAAATACTCTCTCTTGGAGTTACAAGCATTTACTTGGCCAAAGCATCTACGAGTAACGGAAAGCATGCAAGATCTTAAATAACATATAGATAGATTGATAATCAACTTGACATAATATTCAATATTCATCGGATCCCAGCAAACAACATGTAGCATTACAATAATATGATCTTGACCATGTAGGGCAGCTCACAAGATCTAAACATGATGGCACAAAGTGGAGAGACAACCATCTAGCTACTGCTATGGACCCGTAGTCCAAGGATGAACTACTCACGCATCACTTCGGAGGCAGGCATGGCGATGTAGAAGCCTCCGGTGACGATTCCCCTCTCGGCAGGGTGCCGGGAAGAGGTTCTGAACCCTCCGAGATAGGGTTGACGACGGCGGCGTCTCTGGATCTTTTCGTGGATTTTTGCTCAGGTACTTAGGGTTTTCGCGTCGGGGGGAATAAGTAGGCGAAAGGGCGACGGCTGCGGACCCCGAGGGGCCCACACCCCTAGGGCGCGGCAGAAGGGGGCCACGTCCTAGGTGCGTGTGGCCTCCTGGTGGCCCTCCTCTGCTGCTCCTTCGCTCGTCAGGCGTGTTCTGGAAAAATAGGCACCCCGTGTAGTTTCGTCCAATTCCGAGAATATTTCCAAACTAGCTTTTCTGGAATACAAAAACAGCAGAAAACAGGAACTGGCACTTCGGCATCTTGTTAATAGGTTAGTCCCAAAAAATGTATAAAAGTGATATAAAGTAGATGCAAAACATGTAGCAATTGGTATAAAACAAGCATGGAACATCAAAAATTATAGATACGTTTGAGACGTATCACCCGATGGCGAGGGGTCACTGCCCGACGGTGTGAGGGTGAGAGGGACGTTGGATGGTCGGAGGCAGGAGCAGATCCATGCCAGCAGCGGGCGCGCCTCCTCGTACTGGAAGGGCCACTCGAGCGCGTCCGCGTCCAGCGGGTCCTCCCCGTCGAACCCCAGCTCCGTCAGCGCCGCCCCGCTCATCCTTCCGCTGCTGACCTCCCGAGGATGTGCGGTGGTGGTGGTGTGGGCGGCCGCGGCCGGCAGAGGTCCGCCTGCTGACCTCCCGAGGGTGTGCGGTGGTGGTGGGTGGGCGGCCGCGGCCGGCGGAGGTCCGCCTGCTGTCCTCGATTCCCCAGCAACTTCGTCGCCGACCCCTTCCTCTACCTGCAGGTGAGCCGCCTGCCTCTGGCTTATGCTTCGGCTTTCGCTCTAGATGGAATTGTGCTTCTGTGTACGGATGTACCGCGAAATTGCAGAGTAGCTAAACAAGCAGAGTTCAGGTTGGCTGGATGGCAGTTGCAGTAGCTTAACTTTCACATGCTTAGGATAGAAAGTTATGAGTGTATTGTCTAGCTGATATGCCCTCAGGTGCCTCATTCATTCTACTCCATGCCAGCTAACCATGCTCTCTAGTTTTACTAGTTTACTGCCTGTCAGCTATTCAGTTCAATGAGCTTAGACATGATTATTTGTCTTTAGAACCAATAAGGGGCATCACCATATAACACCTCAACTTTTGTCAAACTCACATATCACATAATCATGAATATTTGTCTTTACAACATAATATACTCCATGCCAGCTCTAGTACTCGCACAACATAATATACTCCAGGAGTATAATTTTCCTTACATGCTTATAATTTGCAATTGTTTGCTCTAGTATTACAAAAGCTCACATAGGTTTGTTTGTTTTTGGCTGTTTACTCATTGCTTGCTACTTGCAATTTTTAGTTTCTTGTCATTACATGTTGTTTGCCTCTGCTACATCACAACTAGCTCAGTGCTTCTCTGTTTGCTTTGTGTTGTTTGCTTCAGTCCTCATGTGAACCAGGCCTCATGCTTGCTTGTGCCTTCCTGGCCTTCTTGTATTGCCCTTCTTCTTCTCCTCCTCTTCTCCTCTTGATCCTCTTCTTCCCTTAGGCTTCTATTCTTCTATTATTGGTTGTTTTCCCTTCCTCTTCTCCTGCTCATGCTTCTCTTCTTTATTCTTGGTTGTATTGCAGCTTCAAATTCGCCTATTTGTGTTTCCCGGATGAGATCAAGTTTCTGCAAATAGTAAACATAAAATTATGTCAGTAAGATGCATCAGCATAGACCTATCTTAAAACAGATAATTACAAGCAATAAGACATTGACATACACTCTTGACTCGACGGCGTGGACGGACAATGCTTGGTGGGTCCTTCAACCATGTGGCATATTCTTTTCCTGCGATAATTGTGTCATAATCCAGGATTACTTGGGACCTTCCTTTTCTCTTTGATGCTTTCTTTGCTTGTTTATCCTTCATCTTCTCCTCTCTTTCTCCACTTGTTGTTTCTCATAGTCGGCTATTAGCTTTAAGGTTTCTTCATATAGTTTGCTCTCAACCTCTAGTGTGTTAGGCAGCTTTCCCTCTTTTATTAGCTTGTCCTTGCCCATGTGGGGTGGCTTATATGTGTTTCCACCTTGCTCTTTCATAATCTCCACCAGGACAGACTGCAAGGTGACATACACTTTGCCAAGTGTCTTCACGTCATATGCATCGTAAGCTTCTTCGACTGTTTCTATCAGTTCTTTGAGAGTGTTAGGTGCACTCTCAAATGCCAAGGATTGGATGGAGCTGAAGAAGCAAAGATCCAAAAATTAACATCTGGCGAGTTAGGAGGTTGGAAAGTCAACCTAATATCCAGTCCTGAAGCTTTTACGGCGGCCAGAAATACAGGATCATCAGGCTGAACATGCGTTTAGCATTGTCCTGTTGTATCCATATTGTTCCCACATCTCCATCATCAGGCCACACTTCTACAATTGCTGGAATTACCTTCTCACAGAGGTATTCCCGCATGACATCTCTAGTAACATTGAGGTTCTTTAGTTCCATCGTGCCTTTTGTCCTATACTTAGAGTTGTATTTGGCTGCATCTTCTGTGACAAAAGCCCAGATGCCTACCTTTCCGTCAAATGTCACATGTCCTTGCGCATCATGTCTAGGTCTTGCAACCACAGTTAAGAACATCACCTTCCCGATGCTGTTTTTGTTATGGATAGTGTGAACTGGCTCTGGTTCTTCTCGTGTTAGGTAGTACGTCTTGTCTCGCTTAGTCATGTCAAACCATTTTTCGTCCATATGCATTATGTTCCCCATCTTTATGAACGAAAGCTTTGCTTCTAATATTGTTGTTTCATCGACCATTGAGATGCAATATATGAGCCTTCTAATTCTGTTTCCAAAGATAGATGTGGTTTCAGGCTATTGGTATGGCGCCTTAAATCGCCCCATGCCAACCTCCTTTGCAGTGTTGCGAAAGGGATATCAAGGGACCTTGCCAGCCCCCTCAATGTACCCTTTTGTTCAGTTCAACTTTAGGCACCCTTTCATCCAGATTAAGCTCTCTCCTCTTTCTTCCGCACCTTCCCTTCCGCTTATTTGAGAAATCAAGCACTTCATTTCTGCCTCTTGGTCTGGCTCCGCAGCATGTTCTTGGTCTTCTTCTTCTGGAATGTGGCCTGGCTGAGCAGCTTGTTCTTGGTCTTCTTCTTCTGGAATGTGGCCTGGCTGAGCAGCTTGTTCTTGTTCTTCTGGAGTATGTGGACTGAAGTTGAGATCCAGAACCCTCCCTCCATCATCCTGCTCTTGTGGAGGAGTGAAGTTGATATCAAAGAGCACCATCTTGTCCTATGGTGGACTGGGCAACCTGCAGAAAAGCAATTGAGGAGTATTTAGTTTCTCTGAAATTGATAGCTCAGTGAACAACTAAGTGAACAACTAGTTTACTTGCCTCTGAACCATTAAGTGAACAACTGAACATATCTTAGGTTTAGACTAGCTTAGGTTTAGCAGGATCACTAGTTTCTGGCAACTTCTCGAGGTAAACTTTTTCTGTGACCAGCTAGTGAGCTGATGAATTACTGGTCTGTGGTACTCGTGTAGTGCTTTGCTTGTGGTGCTTCTGTAACATTTGAGGAAGATGATCTAGCTAGTGGCTGTGGCTGTGGTGATAATTGTTTGTTCTGCCCCTCGACAGTTGCTTTATCTAATTCAGTTTTTCTCTCTGTGTTGCTAACATATCAAATCTTGTTTTCTGGACAAGGAGATACAATGCTGATGCTAATGGATACTTTACA